>BJCO01361870.1:0-29522 GCA_018326465.1 Flaveria floridana | reverse complement strand
TCTTGTTATCTTAGAAAAATCCTTGATAAATCTTCGGTAAAATCCTGCATGACCAAGAAAAGAACGCACTTCGCGCACACTATTAGGGTAAGGTAAAGATCTAATGACATCAATTTTTGCTTTATCAACCTCTAAACCTTTTGAAGAGACAACATGACCTAAAATAAGACCTTGATCAATCATGAAATGACATTTCTCATAATTTAAAACAAGATTAGTCTCAATGCATCTTTTTAAGATCTTAGTCAAGTTTTCCAAACATTCTTTAAAAGAATTTCCATATACGGTGAAATCGTCCATAAACACTTCAATTATCTCTTCAACATAATCAGAAAATATCCTTACCATACACCTTTGGAACGTGGCAGGTGCATTGCAAAGCCCAAAGGGCATCCGCCGGTATGCAAACGTGCCAAAAGGACACGTAAACGTTGTTTTCTCTTGGTCCTCCGGTGCAACGGGTATTTGATGAAAACCAGAATACCCATCTAGGCAACAATAATGAGACTTACCTGCTAGCCTTTCCAGAAGTTGATCTATAAACGGCAATGGGAAGTGGTCCTTTCGAGTTGAGGCGTTTAGCCTTCTATAGTCAATACACACCCTCCACCCATTTTGGACACGAGTGGGGACCAATTCACCTTGTTCATTTTCAGTCACAGTTATACCTGTTTTCTTAGGCACAACTTGCACGGGGCTTACCCACTTGCTATCGGAAATAGGGTAGATCATACCCGCATTTAGCAACTTTAGAATCTCCTTCTTCACAACCTCCATCATTGGAGGGTTCAATCTTCTTTGTGTTTCTCTTGTTGGCTTGTAATCCTCCTCCATGAGGATTTTGTGCATACAAAGTGATGGGCTCAAACCTTTTATGTCGGCTATGGTCCACCCAATTGCTTCCTTATATTGCTTGAGTGTGTTGACCAACTCTTTTTCTTGCTCACTTTTCAACTTATTAGATATGATCATTGGCAAAGTTTCTTTCTCTCCAAGGTATGCATACTTTAGATGATTAGGAAGGGTTTTCAGTTCTAGCTCGGGTGCCTGCAAAATAGATAGAAGAAGCTTTTGGTCAATAATTGGAAGTTGCATCTTTTATGGTTCATACTTTACTTTCTTTTGTTTCTCCATGAATGTTACTACTTCCATCAACTCTTCCCCAAGCTTGAACTTTTCAGTAAGCTCTTTTGCTATAACTTCATCAATGCTTTTATTTAACACCAATGCTAGAAAATCATGGTTAGATAACTCAAAACAATCATCAGTTAAAGGTTCAATAACATCTAACCAATTCAAAGAAGAAACATCACTTGGATATCGCATGGCATCATATATATTAAAATGGATAACCTCACCATCAAATTCCATTAAAGGAGTGTCACTATAAACATCAAGTTTTGTCTTTGCAATTTTCAAAAATGGTCTTCCTAACAAAATGGAACTTGAATTTGAGATATCATCATCTTCCATGTCTAAAACATAAAAATCAGCTAGAAATACCAATTCATTCACTTGGACTAATACATCCTCTAGTACACCTTTTGGGTATACTATGGAACGATCGAACAATTGAATGACTACCCCGGTCCTCTTTAACGCTCCTATATTAAGTGTTTTGCAAATAGAATATTGTAGGACGTTAATGGAGGCTCCAAGGTCAAGCATGGCTCAAGGTATGCTAAGATTCCCCAATTTTCAAGGAACCGTAAAGACACCCGGATCCTTACACTTTGGTGGTAATATTTTTTGTAAAACTGTAGAAATATTTTCACCTACCTTAACTGTTTCATTATCTTTAAGCTTTTTCTTTAATGTGCAAAGTTCTTTTAAAAATTTAGCATATCTTCGAACTTGTTTTATAGCATCAAGTAATGGTATGTTTACATCTACCTTACGAAATGTCTCCATAATTTCTTGTTCTTCCCTTTGTTTTTGTGTACCTTTTAGTCTTGAAGGGAATAGAGGTGGAGGAGTGTACTTTGCCTTAACTTCATCAGGTTTTGGTTTGTCTTTCTTTTCCACGTCTTTCTTCTCAACCACAATATATTCTTCCTCTTCTTGTATTTCAAGACTATCATAGCTTTTTCCACTCCTCAAGGTAATTGAACAAGCATTATGCTTAGGATTTGTTTCAGTTTATGCAGGTAGCTTACCTTGGGATTCTATCTTGCTTACTGAGTTGGCCAATTGAGTTATTTATTGCTCCAAGTTCTTGATGCTAGCCTTTGTTTCCTGCTAGAATGCTTTCGTCTCCTGTTGGAACATGTGTGTATTGGTTGCTAAAATCTTGATAATATCTTCCAAAGACATCCCTGAGTTTTTTGCTTATTGTTGTTGTCAAGACTGAAAGTTTTGTTGATTGTTTTGCATCTGGAACAGAGGTCCTTGATGGAATTGAGGGGGTCTTTGTGGATAACCAAGATTGGGTGGTTGTCCCTAATTTTGATTGTTTCTGGGTTGTTCATATGCTTTTGAATTCTGCCTCGCATAACCTCCTATCGCTTGTGCCTCTTCAACATCTTCTTGAAGCGTGGGACACATATAAGTGGGGTGTCCAAATTGTACGCATATTCCACACGCTCGAGGTTTTTGCTCAGCTTCATTACTTTTTTTGAATTGCAATACAACTTTAGTTAATTCACCAAGTTGACTTTCAATGTGAGGAGTGCTCACTTCTTTAACCGTACATGGTACATCATCATACCATCCATCCTTCTTGTGAGGAATGTTTGGTATCTTCAGCTATGGAAGTTATCAAATCTCTGATTTAGGTTGATGTTTTATCAAGTAAAGCTCCACCACTAGAGGCATTTATCAAACGTCTCTCTAGTGGTGCTAACCCTTCACAGAAGTATTGAAGTAGTTGATGTTCCGAGATGCCATGTTGTGGGCATTGTGAACATAGCTTTTTAAATCTTTCCCAGTAGGTATGCAAAGACTCTATTTTTTCTTGTTTAATCCCAATGATCTCCTTACGTAGAATATAGGCTTTGACTTCCGGGAAGTACTTGTCTAAGAACAGTTTTGCAAGATCATTCCATGTGTTTACCGACCCCGACGGTAGGTAGTATAACCATTCTTTAGCCGAATCTCGCATAGCAAAGGGGAATGCCCTAAGCTTGATTTGACCTTCAGTAATGTTGTGTGGCTTCATTCCGGAACACATAACATGAAATTCCTTGAGAAACTTGTGAGGGTCTTCATTCTCAAGGCCTCAAAAGAGTGGTAACAAGTGGATGAGGCCGGATTTCAGCTCAAAGTTCACCATGGCAGGATCGTTTATGCAGAGGGGTTGTTGGGTAACATCATGGGTTGCCCATTGTCTAAGGGTTTTTTTCGGCTGGAGCTGCCATGGTTGGTTTGGGTAAGGATGGTTCTTGATGGGTAGGTGATTGTGGTGGAGTGGTGGTTGTTTGTGAAGGTTGTGGTGATTCGGTTTCAGATTCCGATTCAGATTCACTTGACAAGGGTATATCTTGCAAAATGTCAGTGACTCGAGATAAGGTGATAGGTGTTAAGGAATTTGCTAACTTCTTTCGGAGCTTCGCTTGTTTCCTTAACCTCTTTGCGGTCTTCTCTATCTTCGAGTCAATCTCAAGTGGTGTACCTGTACGAAAAGATCTTGGCATAAAATGATTAGAATCGCCGTATCCCCGGCAACGACGCCAATTTGTTGAGTGTCGAATCCAATAAATAAATGATAAAAATGTGAACCTACCGAACACACACTAAGAATAGTATGAGCGTAAGTAGGGTTTGTGTCCTCAGAGATACATGTCAATTATTTTATACCAAAAATATTTTAGCACAGTTACTTTGATTAATTATGAGCTAAAGAAGATGGGGGGTTTTAAATCGAAACTAAAAATGAAAGTAAATTACAAGAAGTAGAAAAATTCCAGCAAGCTGACACGGCCGTGTCAAAACTGTAAAGAAAATTCCACCTGGCCGTGTTAAGGTTCTGCCAGAAAAACGAAAATTGATATTTTTTGTATTTTTTAATTATGAAAAATGGATTAATAAAGACGTTAATAAAATGGTGAAATTAATTCAAATACAAAAACTAATTCCAACACTAAGGTAATTTCTTGATTCGATTTGGCTTACGATCATTAACGATTACGGTGCAATGACTATTTTTTAATTAATGATTTGTATCGATACTAGACATCACACCGTTCGGATATCCACTCTATCTAATGTCTAACCAATCGCAGTTTGTTGATTAGAGCCAACCCGCAACTCTAAGCTCACGCCGTTCGGATCTTAGCGTACGGGTTGCAACGATAGAAGTATCAATTATAATTAAACACTCACGCCGTTCGGAATGCTTAACTACATTGAATGACTCTATAATTGATTTGGGCTTATAGACAAACACAAAATATTATTTGTTCCTTGTATCAAAAATTAAAACTTGATTAGGGTTTTAAAAATTGAAGAACCTTATTAGAAAAATTAATAAGTTGATCAGGTTTATTAACAATCTAATGTATACCATAATAGATCCGGGTTTAAGATCAAGAATCATGCAAACAAACCATTAAAATAAAAATATCTCATAATCGTTTCACATAAGTGCAAATCAAAACCATAGAAATTAAACCTTAATGTTGAAACTAAAAATTATTCTAGCCGGACAAGACGATTAGATCAATCAAAACAAAAAATTGAACTTATGAAATAAAACCCAAATAATCAAAAATGCCTTCCACCAATAATTGAGGAATCACAAAAGATTCATTTTTGTCTCTTTTGTGTAAATCTTCTTGATCCAAGTGCCACACTTTTCTTCAATTCTCTTTGGTCGATACCTCCTGGAGATTTCAATGAACCCTTAAGTTGTCCGGTTGGCTCTCCGGTCTAGTTTTGAAAACTTCGCCCATAGTGGAAAATGCACTACCTTCCCAAACCTCAACCCCACAACCCACCCAATCTCAAGATGACGCCTCATTTAAACCCTCTCAGAGCAATCATAGTAGGTGCCCTATTTTGATGTAAGTGTTTACCCTGTATTATGGAGGATAGTTGTAAGTGGTTGTGAGTGAAGAAAAAATAAAATTTATGGGAATTGTATCGTGATTCTCATATTTAAGGAAACACAATACAACCCACATAAATTTTTTTAATATTTTTATAAGTGGTTGTCAGTGTAGGTGAGAAAAAATATAATAATAAAGATATAAAAAAATATTATTTAATTGAAAGAGAAAGTAAAATAGTAATATTTTTAGTATAAATACGAGGATGAAGATGAGAATGCTAGTGTGAATGCTCTCACACCCTTAAGAGTTGCACAACTTCTTTCCTAATTCTCATGAACCCGCAACATTTTTTTTAAATAAATATTGAATTATTAATTTATACTAAACTTAATTTATTAATAAAAATAAATTATATAACTAGTGTTTCAAGGGGAAGGTGGAACGTTTTAGCTCTATTGAAGGTCAAAGGTTTAAACATTGACATTAGTGAATTATTATTAATTTGATGTAACTAACTTCTAACCAATAACCCGCCACTAAAATAAAAACTAGGATTTAAAGACATTAAAACATTAAATTTACAAACATAATTTTCATTAATAAAAAAATAAACTGAATAATGAAAAAAAATAAAAAAAGTATTAAACTTAACTACTCGTCGTTCTAATATGCGATGTTCATGTTTGTTAGACGTGCGATGTTCAACTTCAGCTGCTGCTCCGACCACAATGGCAAAAAATTGATACCACTAAATTGGGAACCGGAAGATGGCGGAATAAAATTCATTGTGTTGAGTTGAAGAATTTTTAATATTAAAAGACAGATTTGCATCATTGCATGTATAAAATCATGTGGCTACATATATATTTATAAGGTTAAGAAAAAGGAAAATTAATATATATTTTAAAGTTTTATATGGTTCAGACAGTCTTGTGATCGTTGTCTTACGATAAAAAAATGGCCATGCGACTATGGGTTACGATGGCGTACCCACCGTAGCCGGCTAAAGCTGCTCCTCGAAGCCAATTGAGTGCCTCGAGTCCTCTTATAGTTATAGTATTAAAAGAGATGTACAGAATCTGAAACAACATGGAAAACCTGAAAACCATAATATTAACTCTATAGAAAACGAAACTACCAATTTTAATGTGTTTGGTAAAATTATTTATTAAAGGTAGCACAATTTAATGTGGTTGGTGAAGTTATTTATTAAAAGGAGAAAATTTAATATAGAGAAACCATGTACAATCGGGTAGTTGTCAATATATATCTTATCCTAACTAATATTAATATTTTTTTTTTGAAAGGCTAACTAATATTAATATTGAGCTACATGGTAGTTTTTTTCTTTTTTTAACGACAAGTTAATGATTAGTTGTTAATATCATAATGTTTTACTCACACATTTCAAAGTTTGAACCTTTAACCTTTAAAAGACACAAAATCTCTCACCTACTCCTTGACCACTAGACTAATAGATCATTGTTGAGCTACACGGTAGTGTTAGCAATTTTTGCGTAATTACGGTATTAAATGTTAATATAACGGCAGTGTTAAAATTTCTAACGTTAAAATAAGAAGGAAACTTAAATCTTAAACCTTAAACAAATAAGAAGAAAAGAAAAACAGAGTAAAAAAAATTAACCGGAATTGAAACAGGAGAGGATCAACAAAACATTAAACAAATAGAAAAAAAAAAGACTGAAAAAAAGTAAAACATTAAACAAATAAAACAAAAAAGACTCTAAAAAAAAGGTGGAAAAGAATAAAAAAATAACAAAAAGAAATTAAAAAAATTTGGAATAAGACACATCCCAAGGGTTAATCTCGGGTTGATGGGGGAAAAGAATGTGTGTTGCGATTACCACTAATCTAGCGATTTTTTTATTTTATTTTTAAAGTAACCCCGAATTTTTTTGAAGTGTTACTAAAATCCGTAAAAACAAAAGAATGAAAAGCAAATAACCTTTCAGGCCCAATCAACAAGTGACACATGGATCAATGAGAAATTACTATCATTCATCTAAAATTCAAATGTAATAGTATAAGAATACATCCTCAGCAACCATAGGGTCATACAGCGACCTCTACTGAAAGATAATAATAAAAGAACATATATTTATCTTCGAAAAGAATATATTATGTTCAAAAATATATAAAAGAGATTATTTAGGTAATCTCAGGTTTCATATGTTCCACAACAATCATAGTAAAGTTAGGAAATGTAAAGAAAGCTTGTGATAGCGCTTTTGTAATGTAATGCAACATTAGATGTTTTGTAAATGAACTACGTTGTATTAAATGGCAAAAGTATTCATAGTAAAAGTTTAATGTTCCCGCTGCAAATGCTCAATTCTAAAGTTATGATTATATGTTATACGCATTGTTTATCTAAAATATATGCAATGAAAGACCGACTGTAGGGTGCCCGGGACTGGGGCCTTACAAGTTGGTATAAGAATACAATTTGAAAGGTCTTAACAATATGATTCACTTACTTGGACTTTGTCACGTGGCGTATTGGTATTGGATTAACAGTTGTTTTATACAGTGGTGTTTAAATTCGGATATTCGAATTTTGAAAATCTGAAATACGGATAGTAGATTTTACTATCCGAATCCGAATCCGAATCCGAAATTTCGGATATCCGAAAACTTCGGATATCCGAAATTTCGGATCGGATTCGGATATCCGAGCTAAAAAAAGTTGTATTATTTAATAAATTTTATGAAAATATAATAATTTTTATTGAAATATGTTTCGGATATCCAAAGTTTTTATTAAAATATCTAAAATATTTGAAAACATCCTAAATATTTAATTAATACATAATATTTTTAAATTTTTATAAAAATATTTTAGATATTTCGGATATCCGAAGTTCGGAAATCCGAATTTTCGGATATCCGAAATTTTGGATTTTCGGATATTTCGGATTTGGTTTTGAATTCAAATATTTTTAAACACGCCTAGTTTTATATGTTTTTTGCTACACGCTTTTTACAATGGATTAAAGACTTTTGTGTGGGAAAGTTAACACCTAATGGGGTGTTAGACTATTGGTAAGAGCATGCAATATACCCACGTGAGAGAGGATGATGTGAAAATAAAGTGCATTTCACGTGACAGTCACCTCACTAATTAATTAATTTTTTGAGTAGTCTAAAATTAATTAATTTTTTGCTATCTTTTAATAAATAAATAAAATCAACTAAATTAAAGCTAACTAAGATTAATTAAATGTAAACAATAACATACAATAAATTAATTAATATAAGGTATACGTCAATTTAGTAAAAAACGCTCAGAAATATGCTCAATCAAGTCTCCCTTAATTAAGTTGATTGTGCGGTTGAGTAGTGCATGATAGTTTGTTTGTTTCTGTTCTTCGTCAAGTTCTACGAACGCCAGCTAGACATCATGATTTAGCAGGTCCTTAGCGGCTTAGTGAAGAGATCCTTTTGTTTTAGGCACGCAAGATTTTAACAAAAAAGAAATAAGAAGTGGTGATCAAAAGAATAACACAAGAACCTTGAGTTTTTGTTGGCATGAAGATTTTAAAGATAATAAAAGAGGGTGCCAACAAGCAACAATCTTTCAAGAATTTTGAAGAAGATATTGAAGAGGACACATAAAATTTTGTTTTATTTAGGTTTGATACAATAACAAGAAACAAGATCGCGAGACAGAAAACAAGATAGCACGTCATGATCGCGATTATCATGATGATGATGATAGGAACTAATGGGCATGAGAAGAAGAATCAAGTTTGTCGAGAGAATATGCAACGCAAGTTTTGATCTATGATTTTGGGTGCAAAAGGTCAAGATTCATTAATGGGTTAGTGGACCAAAAACGTGTATTAGTTGGAATCAAAGATGTTGAAGATACAAATCAAGATTAAGGGGGAGAGTAAATTTTTAATCTTGAATAAATAAAAACAGATAATTATTATTATTAGCTTAGTAATTGTTTGGTAAATGGCTAAGTTTGTAGTAGATTAGGATTGAGTTTATTTTTCATTTGATTATTTCATACAGTTTGATATTGGGTTATAAGTAGTATATTTTTAGTATAAATGGATGTGTTAGTGTATTGTATTTTGTGTGGTTTGATCAATATAATTAAGAAAAAAAGTCGCGGGGAATTTCTCATAAAATATTAGTGTTTGTTCGTGTGTGTATTAATTATCAACCTAGGCCAACAAATTCAAATATACATAGGAGTTGTATTTATGTTCAATCATTCATTTATCAACACAATTGAAGTTCAACATAATGAAATTTATGTGTCTTGCATTGGTCTGGCCTGAGAAATAAAGATGTCATATACGTTGTGTTGTACGAAATACACAGTACAACACCATGCAATGTACATGGTAGTTATAGGCAATGCGAAGTTGATAAGTGCATATGGGTGTATATTTTTAATATAAATTTTTCGCACAAATTTAGTTTTAAATTAGTTTTTACTAATACTAAACTACACATAAAAAACAAGTGTATATGTCGTGCTATAATATAGTGTTGGTAATAACCGACTATCAATCCGTTGACACACTTAGCCTACTTAACAACACTTATAGTTAACTATCAGCATGAGTTTTGGTTTAGGAAATGATAATTGAGGTGACTGGATATTTTTTTATTTTTCTTAAATAATAATTTAAATGGATAACGATAAATAAAGATAAAGACTTTTAGTGATTCTTTCGGCGAATTAAGACTATCATCCTAATTTAGATTTCACTTTAGCAACTATGCTGAATTGATGGTGTGGTTAAAGATATTAATTAATGTAATTATGTTAATGTTTATATAAGATCAATCTTATTATCTTAAAGACTGATGCTAACCAAAGAAAGATATCTCAACATGCAATAAAGTACAAGGAAAACATTATTTCTAAATATTTGACTACGTACAAAGAAAATAACTAAGTATCAAATCTTCCGAATCCAAAGACAGAAATCTTCCGAAGCCAAAGTGAAGTCTTCCGAAGTTTAAAGACAAAGTCTTTCGAAGCTTGAAGACTGAACTCTTCCGAAAAAAAAACTTGTGTTTTTTCCAAAGTCTGAAACCTCGGAAGAAACACACTCTGACATACTTTTGACAAAAACAGATGACCTTTCCACTGTCAGCTCTGAAGACTCACCAGCTTACACAAGTTGGTGATTAGCTTTTTACTTTTGTCAACTATACAATAAGGTCTCTTTTCTGTAATTTCCTACTTTAGAACTTTTATTCTTATTGTATTACAATATGATGTTGGCTATGACATGCATTAGTCACAAGTCAAAATACAATATGTCTTTTGACTCTAATTAATCTTGTTATCTAGATTAGTGTCCAGCTGACCCTCAAACTATGGTCGGCTGTAGGTTGCTCATGTATCAGTCTGAGGACTAAGATTTTGCAACACTTGTAAATACTTGAGAGCAATATACATCATCCTTGAAAACCTATCTTTCTGTTTTTGAGTGTTCTTACTTGTTGTTTATTGTTTCACTGCCTAGTTTCATATTTGATCTAGTAAGTATGTTTAGTTGATAATCTTCAACTGTAAAACTATCGTGCATATATGAAAAAATTAATCGATGTTAATGCACATTTAGGGTTTAGGCTCCAAGAAGCCTCTTACAAATATAAATACAAGTAATAGGACCACAACTAGCCAAAATAGGAAGTACCATATATGGAAAAATTAGTTGGTGTTAATGCATAAAACTAACTTTTTTATATTATATTTCTCTATAAATAAATTCTCAAACTAGAAAAAAGGAAGTAAGAATCTATCTTCTAGGATAGAATTCATCAATGGCAGTCACTCCTGGATTTCTCACTAACTGGCCATGGAAACCACTTGGAAGCTTCAAGGTAGGCATACATTTCTTCTCCATCTCTAGCTCTACTAGTAATTATTTTGTTGGTGTTAAAATGGGTCAAGATCATGGGTTCACTCCTTGAACCGAACACAAACCCAAAAATCATGTAAGATTTATGAACCAGAACATAACACACGAGCATGGTCGTCTCACATTATTTCTTTTGTCGTACCAGAACTATAAAATTAAAATTATATAACCAAAGTTAGTGTTGTGTGTTTGCGTTTACATTGAAACTATAGAACTTAGTACTCACTTTTTTACGTTTTAAATATCAGCATAACATTCCTAATCAGTTTAGACTACTTATATAAAACATAATCTTTTTTTTTTTTTGTTATTTTGTAATTTATTTGGAATAAATGGCATTAAATTGTTATAAGAAAACGTAGTTTTGTCTATTCCATAACGATCTCCATCCACTCGTGGGGAGCTATATACACAGGCCGGTATTATGTGAAATCATCTAATTCTTGTTTTTATGTGTTATTTATGTATGTGACATCAAGTAATACTACTTCCTAAACCTTATTAAAGAATGACACTAGTAAATATACCAATTACATATCCATCACTTGTAGTCATTCGGCAATTGACAAATGTGTCTTTTTTCTTGACAAAAAAATATACTAAAGAATCAAATTCCCTCTGAGTAATTACTTTTGAAGAATGAACTTTGAACACTCATAAATGGAATAACTTGATCGATATGCTAAATAGAATGTATTAGCCACACCATTAGAAGAAAAAAGGTACCCATGACATGTAAATAAAAAGGAGGTTATGTGTTCAAGTCTCACTCTGAGTAAAAAATGCTTAGAGTTGAGCCAATAAGTTTTCTCAGCAATGAGTTTTCTCCTGAGAGGGTTGGGGGTGCGGTCTCGGCTGGGAAACGGATAGGTGAGCCCGATTAAGATAACAGATATCCTCCGAAGTAGGATCGTACATTTACCGTTCAAAAAAAATAAATTAGAAGAAAAATGTCCTATGTAAACCACCTCCGACGTGATAATAAGCATTGATATAGTTGGAATTGACGAGTATGTAAGAGAGAGAGAAAGCGAGTTAATACGTTAACCTTACGTCATCACTCGTATATTACATACATACTCGATATTGTATTTGTTGTGGGCCACTATTAAAGGGTGGTGGGCCCATTGGCCCAAAGATGTATAACGGGCTCAATAGTGACCCATTTACCCGTATGAGAATTATATCACATTTCGTACTGGGTCGGGTATGGACTTATGGTATCACACCCCTTCACTTACTTTATTTTATTATAAAAAATGAAGAAAAAACACGTTTGGAGAATGGATTTGTTTGATAAATATAACTATAATTTATTTCTTTCTATTTGCTTATTATAGAAGGTTTTTGGACTAACACATATATTTTCTGTGGTATGAATACTGAAGTACTTGGTATTGGCACCATGGTTAGTGAAGACTACGTATGACTTTGTGACTTCGGATTCAAAAGAGCGTGATTTTGTTGGTGTGGTAATTCTTCCTCTTCTCTTGATTCGAATCCTCAACAATCAATTTTGGATTTCACTTGCACGTTACAAAACCGCTAAAGGCAAAAACAGGATTGTTGACAAGACAATTGAGTTTGAACAAGTTGATCGTGAAAGAGATTGGTTCGTTCTTTCTCTCTCTCCTTCTCTTTTTGTATATGTAAAGGGTCGTGTTTATGCATTTGTAGGTAAAATTTAATGAGCACCCAAAAAAACTACAAGAACTTGACCACGAATGTAAAAATCAGTGAAATATGCTATACACAAGTATCTAAACATGACTTTCGTATTTGTAAGTTGGGATGTCATATTTACGCAATAACTTGAAATTAATTTTATTCATTGCATATTTCTATTGTAAATTTATAAATCTACGATAAAAAGGAAAAAATAACAAATTACTATAAACAACTGCCTTTAAAATACGACTTGATACTCTTTTCTCTATTAATTACTAATTTTTGATATAAATGATCTAACCTTATTAACTTATGACATAAATTTATCTACTCTAATAATGAAAGAGTAACCCAGATGTCAAGTTGCACGACTCAACACATTCGTTGAATTAAATGTTTTTTTCTGCACATACCAATTAACTATAAATAATTTTTATTCGCAAGTAATCTCAAATATTTCTTCAACTATTATGAAAATTTCATCGTCTCTTTGATTAATATATTTCCTAGATAGTAAAGGGATGTTAATTATGATAACTTACGACCAATTCATTAAACTTTTTTAGCGGATAACTCTCACATATAAATTATTTATTAGACATAGTAATACTTTAACTAGCTCATACGAGAATCTTCGTACAAGCTCTTCCTGTTGGATAAAAGATACTTTCTCTTTGCATTTATTAAAATTTTTTATCCCATAGTGTTATAATTGGGATAGTCTAAAAAGAAATCACAGACTACTCTACTTCTATATATTTTTTATGTATGTGAATATGAATCTAGCTTCGTATCAGCATCTTATGAATTGAAGCTCCTATCGAATGAATATATTTATATGAAATAATAAAGCATCTTACAAACGTCTTCACCCTGGCTATTGAATCAAACTTATGGTTGTTTAGAAATTCTTTCATGCATTACGTTAGGTATTAAGAAAAATCAATTCTTGTTTCAAAACATGTTTTTTTTATAAATAAATAAAAATACCACTCTGTCAATTTCTGAAAATCTTACTTTTACTTATGATATCAATGAGGAAGGATTTATATAAATTATTTACCCAATCACCCTTGACGTTTTAGGTTTGTTGTTTGGAGAATGTTTTCGTCATCGTTAATGTTTTTTCTTTCTTTCCTTTTTTTCCCCTCTATATAGGCCCTTTAAATTCTCTCAATCCTTCTCTTTTTATGAAATTAGTTTTGACTCTTGGTTTTCCTTGAGAGAAGTCCCTAGAGCCGTTATGTTTTGGGCTCTCACTCACATCGTCCACCTCGGGGACTCCATTATGATGCTCGAATAGATAGGGGGAGAATGGCAATCATTGGTGGACCTTTCCTTGAATGAGTCACGAAGTTCTCAACTGAGCGGGTTAAGTTCTATAACTCCAACTCAAGTTGGGGTTGTCGGTTTGAAGGTTATAAAATGTGTTTGGGGAGGTGGTTTGGATTGACGGTCGATTCTTATACATCTTTTCAATCTCTACATTATTAAGATGCAAACAAACCGTTAATTTTTCACTAAAATATTACCAAAATTTCTAGTTTGTTACAAATGATTGGATCTAAGGGTTACAAAGGTAACGCTAATTAAATGTGATTTAATTTAATTTTAAATTTGATGTAAATAGTTTTACATGTTTTTCAGGGATGATCAAATAATATTCAATGGGATAATCTACTATGTGGGACATTATTCATTAGCCGAAGCTAAACACATGCCGATTTGGAGGTTAGATGGAGTGATCATTGTGAGCTTGATGCATATGGGAGTGGTGGAATTTCTGTATTATTGGCTACATAGAGCTCTCCATCATCATTTCCTCTACAACCGCTATCATTCGCATCATCATTCTTCAATTGTCACCGAACCCATCACATGTATGTCTTTCTACGTATCATCATCATCCATCTAAGGACCAGTAACGCATACTTGAAAGCGCTCTAGTTCTTGTCCGTACAAACACTTTAGTTTGATAGCATAAGATACCTTAAACAGATGTGGTAATTTGCTTAACTGCAAAACTGGTATTAGCGACCAAAGTTGGACAAAAACAATCAGACACGACAATTTATTTACATTAAGACGGATTAAAATCAGCTGCAAAAAGTTTGGTCGCAAATTTGGTGACGACTACTTAGATCGTTAAATAACTCGCAGATGATTTTGGTATGGCCTTTAAATAACAGGTTTTGGAGTAGGTGTGGAAGTGTATATTTAAAAAAATAAAAATTGTAAATAATATCATACATATATATTTACCCTTTTTAAACATTAAACATGCAAATTTACCAATTTATAATACACATAGATTCATAGTCAATTACTGATAAGGGTTTTTTATTCTTTTATTCAGTTAAATGTAAAGCAAAATGTAATATGTAACTGCTTCATTTAATTTATTATGAGTAAGATTAATATGATCTTTTGTGTTTCAAATGATAAATATATTAATATTATGAAATTATATTTGAAATACAATCGCTGATATATTGAAATTGGGTTCATTGTTGCAGCTGTGATTCATCCATTTGGTGAGCATATAGCCTACTTCACCCTCTTTGCAATACCATTATTGACCATCACCCTAACCAAGACTGCCTCCATTGTTGCATTTGGTGGTTATGTGACCTACATTGATGTGATGAACAACTTGGGCCATTGCAATTTTGAGCTAATCCCCAAAACACTCTTCACAATCTTCCCTCCCCTCAAGTACCTCATGTACACTCCCTCGTAAGTACATCTCACGATTCTCGCTATTAAACAAGAGTAAAATTAGATTTTGATAATCCAAACTATAATTCAAACGTGAGTAATAATTCATGCCGACAACTCAACCACTATCACTCTTAAGTTTTACTTTCATGGTGAAGGATAATCCCTTTGAATTTTAAAACATGATCTTATTTGTATAAGGTTTAATTTGTGTGTTCCTATAACTTTATCAAGTATGATTTCATCTTTTTAGGTATCATTCTTTGCATCATACTCAATACAGAACAAATTATTCACTATTCATGCCGTTCTACGACTATGTTTATGGCACACTCGACAAATCTACAGACACGTTGTACGAGAAATCACTTGAGCAAAAAGATGAGTCACCAAATGTGGTACATTTAACACATCTGACGACACTAGACTCCATCTACCATATGAGGCTCGGGTTTGCCTCTTTGGCTTCTAAACCCTACACTTCTCCCAAATGGTACATGTGGTTGTTATGGCCTGTCACTATCTTGTCCTTGATAATTACTTGGATCTATGGCAAAACTTTCGTGCTCGAAAGAAACGTTTTTAAGAAACTAAAAATACAAACATGGGCTATACCAAGATACAAGATACAAGTAAGTAGATGTATATTTTGGGCAAGTTTACTATTTATTTAATTTTTTTGTTAAGGAAAGATATTTATTTTAGTATTCTTGTATTTGTTTGGAAGTATGACATGCAATGGGAAAAGGAGGCCATCAATGGCTTGATTGAGGAAGCAATACTTGAGGCAGAGGGGAAAGGGGCAAAGGTTTTAACCTTAGGTCTACTCAATCAGGTTCGATTAAATATCACAAATTTCAAGTTTGATATATTTAAATACACTTTTAAAGCAAAATTATCTTGGTTTCTTATTTTTTAGTCTTCAACTTTAAGTTTTTATGAAGTATGATGATTTTATTAATGTTGTTATTTGTTTATAACAACTTAAAATACATGAACAATTGCTATATAAAAATAAGGTAAATTGGACTTTAATAATCTAAATTATTACTTATTATCTGATAAGAATCCGTACTAACAATTTAATCACTAACACTCACGACTTTTATTTTTGTAAATAACGACAATCTCAATTACATAATAATCATTTATATACACTTGATTTGCACTCGATTTCACTCAGATTAATGAATTTGAACGAAATGTAAAAAACATATAAGCAAAATCGAGTTCAAACAAATACAAACCGAGTATGAATCTATGATAGTTATGCTATCGGGATTGATATTGGTAATTAAAGTGAGAGTTAGAAGCATCACTAGCCGGTATATTAATAGTATGAATTATTATCGGCTAACGTGTATGTGTTAATGATAATAAAGCTATGGCATGAAGCTGAAATTTAAATATTTGACCAACACAATTAGATATTAGAAAATTAAATAAAACTAAATTAAAAATAATTAAATAAGCACATAAAGTAATGTAATTGTCTATTAGCTCTAGATTCAATCTTTTTCTTAAAAGAAAGCTCTATATAGATTCAATCTTTTTCTTAAAAGAAAGATAGAATGGGGTAGTTACAGATTCCATTCTTTATCGCTTCGTTTGCTATCCTATCTCACTTCGCTAGCTAGACTATCGCAAGACATTTATACCAAAAGACATGGCCATCACCAACCAAGAGGGGGATGAACCTACTTCCAGAGACTACTCGTCTTCAACTTCATCCCCTGAACTTGACTACTTATATTCACACGCTTTTTTAATCAGGACCGCATCAATTAAAATTTTAAAATCCAAAAGAAAAGAAAATTCTTCAAAGTTAAAATTAGGTCTCTAGGGGAGAAAATTTGGGTTTAGAATTCAATAATTTTCATCCACATTTTATAGGTCTCATAAGATCAGAAGTTATACATGTTAGTCCAATTACGAGTTTGTTTATTTTTGAATTATCCCCTATTGTTAGTATGAATTTAGGTGATGGACTATTAACTTTATTTTGCTAAATGATTGCAAAATTTAGAGGGATGAACTAAATAGAAGTGGAGATGTATTCATAACAAGAAACCCAAAACTAAAAGTGAGGTTGGTGGATGGGAGTAGTTTGGTGGTTGCTGTGGTTCTCAATGGCATCCCTAAGGACACAACTCAAGTTGTTCTTAGGGGAAACTTTAACAAGGTTGCTTATTCCCTTGCCCTAGCTTTATGCCACATGGGTATTAAGGTAATTTTGCATCCATATTTCTCAATTTTTATAGGAAGCATATTGATTAAAATTATTTACACTAATGTTTTTGGAATTTGTTTGATGCCATAATGAAATTGTTGTAGGTTGCAATATCTCAACCATACGATTATCAGAAGCTTAACTCGAAGTTGGAACCGAGTGTTGATAGAGATAACTTGATTCTTTCAAGATCGTACTCACAAAAGGTAAACTATATATATAATTTTCAAATTATTTTGGTTAATGATAATAATTATAAATAAAATCATATTTTGATTTTCTAAAGGTGTGGTTGGTTGGAGATGGGTTAACCAAAGAGGAAGAGTTGAAGGCATCAAATGGAACCCTAATTATACCTTACCATCACTTCCCTCCAAACAAAGTGAACAAAAAGTGTTTTTACCATACTACCCCTGCCATGTTGGCTCCCAAACATCTTCATAATGTTGACTCTTGTGAGGTTAGTATTGGATTACATATCATACCTGAATTTCTTCTATTTAATAATTTAATTGTCTACTATCTACTAATAACTATTGACGGTTAGACTTTTATTGGTAAGTGGCTTATGTTAAGCTTGAACATTTTCAAAGACCCATGGCAACAAACATTTAACAGAGTCTATCGTTCATCTGAATTTAGATGATCTAGATATAAAACACATATTCATATAAAGTGTAAAATGAAAACCGATCAAGAAAAAGTTATGTTTATTCACTTAAAAATATCATATCATGAAAATCAACACCCGAAAAATATTGCACCTTGATTACATCATATTGTTGATTTTTTTAATTAATGAAACATATTTTTGTGAGTATGATAACTTAAGAGTTTAATTATTTGAATACTTAGGTGTTACATGTTATCCCATTTTTATTATTTGTGATCTAAAATGTGGATTATTTGTGGCACAGAATTGGTTACCAAGAAGGGTGATGAGTGCATGGAGAATAGCTGGAATATTGCATGGATTAGAAGGATGGAATGTGAATGAATGTGGGGATGAGATGTTCAACATTGAAAAAATTTGGCAAGCAAGTCTTCAACATGGCTTTACTCCACTCACCACATCACTTAACTAAAACTATCCACAGCTATTTTGATGACATTTGGGTCTTGGTTTTTATGATTATATTAATGAAACGAGTTGGGGTCCTAGTTGGCATTGCATATTTCTTAGGATAAAAGAAAAGTTTAACCTTATCTTGTTTGTTGTTTTCATTAAATGAAAAACAATGAAATGATAAATAATTAAATAAGTCCTGTTTTAAACATTTTATTGTTATTCAATCTAAATGTTTTTACAAGAGATGCTTTCTTAACATACAAAAAATGTAGGATATTTAAGGTAATAAGACTAAATAGTTGACCAATGTAATTAAAATATTCATCAAAACAAGTCATGTGCGAAGTGTACGCGTGTTTGAGTTTATTATGACTTTTGGTACTAGAACATTATTGGTTCTTAAAAGCAAGCCCCTAATCAATGAGGGTTTCAAGGGGCGGCAGCCCTAACAAGATCCAAGTAGTAGAGCCCTTGATCATGATCGAATTGTAAACATGTTTAATACAAATGGAAAATTGTCTTCGATTAAGGTATGTTACCACTGAGATGTTTCACCGAAATCTAAAAATGACTCTAATTTTGTGCTGTTGAATTAAAATTTATTAACTACCATCATGCGAATTTTCTAGCCCATTCCCTTTAATTCGAACTTGTCTAGTTTTTAGTCTCTAGTTTACCAAAAATCACACGCACGAAATCATGCTTGTTGAGTATATTGTCTGAGCTTTATTCAATTATTTATTCTTGGTGAACTATCATTTATTCAACTCAATTGAATAACATAAATTGAAATTGATAGAAATTTAGCTTGAATAATATGTAGCATGGTTGATTTTAAGAAACTTTAGTGTCACGAATATTTACTATAAGATAAAGGTTTATATTCTACAATTATATTTCATATGATAAAATTACAAAAAGAAAAAGGAGTTTATTATGTTTAACAAAATGAAAATTAAATTTAACTGATTGAAGCACATTATTTTTATTATGTATTTAAAATGTATATAAATAAAAACTCTTTACCTATATGTAATCACGTGTGTAAACATAGCCAATACAAAAGGTTATATAGACGTATGAAATTACATCAACTTAAAAGCATGATTTATATCTACATTATCTGCGTAAAGAAAAATAAATGTTTACACATAACGATATTTAAACTATTAAAAATGTGAATAGACATTTAACATTGTTTCCTACTTTTTCATTGACTTACATTGCATTTCCAAAGTAAATATGAACAAACAAAATAGATAAAAAGCCTTAAACAACACTTATAAAAGTTGTATTAGTTACATAAATAAACTCTAGATTATAAACGAATCAATCAAAATATAACAAACATGCAATAAAATATAATTTGAGTATATGTAAATTAACTATTACATATGTTTAATTTTTTGTTACGTATATATATATTTATTATTTATATTAGTTTTAAAGCCGTGTACTACACGGCTTTAATGAAAATAATAAATTAACATATACTAATTAATATTTATAAATTATAAAATAACTTTTGAGATAAAATATGATTGAAAATGAATATAATTAACTACTTTAGACAATCAAACAATAACAAAGTTTTTCTCAAACTTTCGTCTTTAGAAAAAAAAAATTATACTAAAAATATTATTTTTAAACACTCTAAATTTTTAAATCAATAAAGTTTTTTAAACAATATCAATGTTTTAAATTTCTTTTTACTTCATACTTCATATTTCATATTTATTTTTACTTTTAAAACAATTATATTCATATAATTAAAAGTATTTTGAAAGTTCCCCATCTACAATGGAGAGCAACCAAGGAGAGTGGACGGAGGTGAGTTACAGGAGAAACAGGAATAGGTCCAAGGGGAATGGAGTTGAAATGACCTTCCTAGCTAGTACAGAATCTCCCGGAAATGGTGTCTAATAATTTGCTCTGGAAAGCCTTCGACCAGTTTGGCTTTGTTTCAGATGCATATGTCGCTAAGAAAAGAGATGCAGTGGGAACTTCTTTGGCTTTATACGGTACACTGGAGTGGCGGATTTGCAAGCAACTCATGCTGGAATGAATACGGTTAAGATCTGCGATGTAAAGGTTACTGTCTCTTTGGCGAAGTATGACAGAAACCACAAGAAGTTCATATATACCTCGACGGTTGCGGGGCGGAAAGCATGGATGCCAAAAGGGACCAATCCAAAACCGGATCATCCATATGAAGCGGGAGAGCCTCGTAATGGGGGGGTTGAATCAGGTTTTTCATACAGAGACGCAGTTTTGAATGAAGGTGGTGGGTCGAGAAGTAAACGGAAGGAGATCAACATAGCCGGTAATGGTCACGCCTACATTAAACATTGCATGGGTAGGTCAATTCTAGGGGAGGCGAAGGATCTGCAGTCGTTATGCAATGCTAAAGCAACTTTGTTAAAAGGGGGACTTACGGAATGCGGCTTATCATACATCAGTGGTCTAAAGGTCCTGATTACTCTACGGAATCATGACGCAGCCGTAGAACCTGATAAAGAAAAAGTTGTGTTTATTCATTTAAAAATGTCACATTGTGAAAAACTAACACTCGAAAGATATTGCACCATGATTACATCAAAATGCTAATTCTTTAAAGAACGAAACATATTTTTGTGAGTATGATAACTTAAGAGTATAATTATTTGAATACTTAGGTGTTACATGTTATCCCAGTTTATTATTTGTAATCTAAAGTGTGGATTATTTGTGGCATAGAATTGGTTGCCAAGAAGGGTGATGAGTGCATGGAGAATAGCTGGAATATTACATTGCTTAGAAGGATGGAATGTGAATGAATGTGGGGATGAGATGTTCAACATTGAAAAAATTTGGCAAGCAAGTCTTCAACATGGCTTTACTCCACTCACCACGTCACTTAACTAAAATCATTCAAAGCTATTTTGATGGCATTTGGGTCTTGGTTTTTATGATTATATTAAAGAAACAAGTTGGGGTCTAGTGGGCATTGCATGTTTCTTAGGATAAAGGAAAAGTTTGACCTTATCTTGTTTGTTTGTTTTCATTAAATGTAAAACAATGAAAATGATAAATAATTAAATAAGTCATGTTTTAAACCTTTTATTGTTATTAAATCTAAAACTTTTTACAAGAGATACTTTTTTAACATACAAAAAAATTGTTTAATATTCCAGTGTAATAAGATAAAATAGTTGACCAATGTAATTACAATATTCATCAAATCAAGTCATGTGCGGGGTGTACGCGTGTTTGAGTTTATTATGACTTTTGGTAGTAGAAAATCATTGGTTCTTAAAGACAAGCCCCTAATCAATTAGGGTTTCAAGGGGCCGCAGCCCTGACGAGGTCCAAGGAGCAGAGTCCCTGGTCGGCATCAAGTTGTTTCACATGTGAAATACGGATGGAAAATTGTCTTCTGCCAAGGTATGTTACTATTGAATTGTTTCACCAAGGTCTAAAAATGACTTGTTGAATTAAAATTGATTTACTGCCATCAGGCGATTTTTCTAGCCCGTTCTCTTTAATCCAAACTTTTCTAGTTTTTGGTCTCTTTAATTAAAACTTATTCTAGTTTATATTCTACAATTATATTTCATATCGTCTGAGTTTTTTTGAAAATTTATTCCTGTGAATCATCTGAAAATGTCCTACACGATTATCATATTATCCGTGTTACTGAACTCAAATACCCTACAAAGAGTTTGTAAAAGGTGATCAACATATTCACTCATTTTAAATTCTATTTGTTTTATCGTTAACCTCATAATAATTTAGGACTAAACTTGCAGTTTTTCATGCTTTAGGACCAAAATTACAATTTAAACATACCATAAGGGCAATTCATTTACTTATTTGAATAACATAAATTGAAATTGATAGAAAGTTAGCTTGAATAAAATGTAACATGGTTGATTTTAAGAAACTTTGGTGTCATGAATACTTATTATAAGATGAAGGTTTATATTCTACAATTATATCTCATATGATAAATTTACAAAAAGAAAAAGGAGTTTATTCTGCTTAACAAAATGAAATAATTAAATTAAACTGATTGAAGTAAATTATTATACATGTATTTAAACTAATCAAATAAATTAAATGTGCACAGTAGAAAAAAGAACAATTTTAGTGCAAACATACTCTAAAATAATCTTATCTTGCACTATTTTATTTTAGTATAGAAATTTAATGCTTTTCTTTATAACATTATCTAGTTTACAATACTGTCCAGAAAATCAATAACTCATTCCTGAACTATGACCTTCTTGCCTAACCATCTTCATCTTTCTCCTCAAAACAAGCATCATTAGCAGCAGCCCGCACCGGGCTAACTTCACCATCATGGGTCGTATCACCCGTACCCACGAGGTTGCATTTTCAAAAATTGAACTCTGTTTACCTCGGATCAACCCGAAAGTTCCATATTATATAAAAGTTTTGCGCGGAGAAGAAATGTTAGTCGTGACCTCAGGTTTTTGAATGCTTAGTCTTGCTGATTGAGATACCAGAAGCTCATGCACTTTGCTCTTCAACTGGAAAACATCACAAGAATATATTATATAAGTTTAATCTGCTATATACCTGAAAAGAATGATCCGAGGACGAAACAACCACAGCAAAATGAAGATTGATGTATTGGTTCGTTGATTTTTGGTCGGTTAATTGTATATAATATTATAATGGTTTGCTTAAGGATCAGTTAACCAACCATCAGGCCTACATTTTTGGACTTGGCTTAACGGGGTGGTCGGGTTTAATACAGATTTGGTAAAAGATTTCAACAAATTTGGGCCTAAAATTTGAGAATTTACCATCAATTAAAGATTTTTTAAACATTAATCAAAACAACAAAATGGTGACAATAGTATTAAAAAGGAACCATAAGTTTTCCACTTTCTTCAGTTATCTAGGTTCAGTTTCTTTGGTTATGGTTATTTTTCTGCTCCACCTTAATTAACACATCTCTCAGAGAAAACGCAAACCAGTTTCAGGCAACAAAGGTACCTATATTGACCCATTAAACAACCCAACCCGCTTGACGTTGTCAAGTTCTAACCTCATTGATGCCGACTTCACTTTTTACAGATACACGAATTGCTCCCTCAGGTCCCATTTTTCGGTATTTTAGTAATTCAAAGTGATCAGCTTCGGCGTCTTCTGTGATGTAAAAGACAGGAGAATCTTGCAACAGATCACACTTGGAGACGACATCAATCCATAGATGTGAACTGAATCTTTCTTTTATTTCTTGGTAAATCAAAAACTGCATTATTAATGGATAGCAATATAAGAGTTATCAGAAACAAAAATATGGAAGAAACTTCAAGTCCAGATGCTTATTTGAATATTTCGGTACCTGATCTGAAGGAGAGGTACCGCATTCTCCGGTTAAATCATGAACAAATAATACAGCAGTAGGTAGATGAGCAAGCACAGCGAGTGTTAGCTTCTCTAGATTATTCCTGTCCTCTGCATATCAAAACACAAATTATGCCAAAGAATAAAAGTTAAAATGAAAAAAAAATTATCACTTTGCCTAATCTTTTAATCTGCAAATACTTCTCTACCGTTATAATATTAGAGGTAGCATAATGGAGAGGTTGGGTAACAGGTCAAACATTTGAAGCACAGGTCAAACTAGGGATGCTCATGGTCCAATTTACTGAGGCTTGGGTGCAATGTTTAGATTGCTTGTTGGTATTGTAAAGCATTGCAAATACATTATGTCTTGGACACATACTGAAATAAGAGTTTTCCATGTCAAACATATATTACTAAATAAAATTAAACGAAAATAGTTTTATAAAATTGTAACTGGTCCTGTCCGGTTTTCCATGACTGGATTTTGGTCTAAACTATAAACCAAACAGATTGATAACGTTTAAACATTAAAAGCGGAGCTAGCAGAAGTTTATATATTGCCAACCGTTAAACCAAACCAAAGACCGGCTTGGGCGGTTTCACCAATTCAAACCAAACCATGAAGTCATGAACACCCCTAGGTCAAACGGATCAGGTTGGGTTGGCCCTTAAACACCTATCCGTCCATATTTTTGGACTTCCACAAACATTTAATGTGTGGTGATTAAATACTACATTATTAACTTCGTAATACATTTTTTAATAGAATGGTTTAGGAGATTAAAACATGTTTCCTAATAGCTGGTTTTTCTCTATATTACCCATTGATCCATTATCAATATACCTGAAATATTCCATTTTTGTACGGAAAAGATGACATTGACATCTCTAGTAATCGTTACAGGTCATTGATATCAATGTTTTTTGTCTAGGAAATGCGTTTATCCTGTCTTTATTGAGGAGCAATTTATATATTTAATTAATAGTCGGACTATCTTATTAAACTATGTGCGTCATCAGAGTCAAATCTCCAAGCCCAAAATATTGGAAATTCTATAGTTTCAAAGCATAGATGTGTTACCGTCACGTCTCCACAGGATCCCAGGTGTATCCGTCACCTGCAGTCAAATTCAACCCTTAAATATTGTATTTGTTTTCTCTGTTCCTGGTAGTTAATTAGGTGTGGGATTATTTACCTACCAGCTTTGATCTGGTTCCGCGAACATTGTATACAGACAATATAGTGACTATATCAAGAAATAATGAAGAAAATGCTGACCTGGAAGTTCTGGTAGCTTAAAGTTATATGGCCCATTAGAATTCCTCTTGTTGTAAAAGGGTAGTTGCAGATCTACATGAAAGAAGGGAAACTGCTCAGAAGTCTCCCAATGTTAATCTTTCTTTTATAAAAAAGGAAATTGGTGAAAGGCATCTGGTAGTGTATTTCTGATACATACAACCTCCAAAATTGTTTAATGAGATAAGAAATTTAAGAATAGTATTTAACACATGAAAAATGGACAAGGAGTGTCTCGAGACAACACAACCCGATCCACTTTGACCTGTTACTCTACCAGCCCAACTCGCCCACTTTGCCACCCCTAGTTGATAATAACATAAAAGACGCTTCAAAGTTAACCACGAGCATGAAACAAAGTCGTTTGGACTTTGGAGCATGGACATTATATACCTCAGGTTTCCCAGTTGAAAGTATGCGCACTAACGATGATTTTCCAACATTAGGAGCTCCAACAAGGCAGAGTGTTGGCATTTCAAGATCAACAACCGGCATTGCCCTCAAACTCTACAAATCAAAATATTACATTTCATCAGAAGTGGAAAAATGCGTGGCTCGAGCAAAATATGTGTGACAAGTCAAAGTCAAAACAGGTATACCTTATACCTTTAATATGGGCCAGTTCAGTTGACCCAAAAACACTTCTTGTCCATGTTTTATAGATAACTAATGAGTTGAATATAACTAGAAAATCTATAGACAAACAAACAAACAAACATACCCAGTATGTCTCTATACTAATCAATATTAATCTAATTTTTTGAATAAAGCAATTTATGAGGTTTCATGGCATTTATATACACTTTTGGGTGACATTCAACCATTTGATGTGCTTCCCTCTAAGCTTTATTTATCTTTTTTACCCACTTCACCTGTTAAGAAATATGTAACTAACCCATTCACAAGTAAATGGGTCGAAAGATATTCTTGCAAATTACCAAACCTTGGCTATTTGCAACAACTCATCGACAGCTTTTCCATCAGAATGAAAAATCTCTTCAAGTCTTTTGATTCCCTGCAAAGAATGTATTTGTAACAGACTATATATGAAAGCTTTTCTAGTAGTGAATGCAATGAAAGAATATATGCCACTCTTGCAGATTTAAGACTGACCTCAGCTAACCTCTCCTCTGCTTCCCGCTTTGTTGACGACTGTTAAGATTTATTTGATACAAATTAATTTTGATTATCCACTGAATATATAAATAATAATAATATTGGTCAATCAGATTTGACAAACAGGTTAAAGATTATGAGAATATTAGCCACAAAAAAAGGATGAATATGTCGCTCTTAAATGTTTTTACAAAAAAAATGATAAAAATTGCTGTTTTTAGAACGCCACTGCTACCAATGGTTTATATCCACTCTTTTTCCTACCTAGGAAATTCCCGCTATATTAGAATAGAGATCTTACCTGAGCACATAGTGAAGCGTGTTCTTTTCCAACTGATACAAGTTTCTTCCTTAAAGAATCAACTTTCCCTAAAACCTGCAATTAAAAAATTCCATAAACAAATAAAAAAAGAATAGTTCAACTACATTATAGTAAGAAAAATACATAAGACGGATACAAACCTCTTCATAATTTCCATCTCCCAAAGTTAACTCGATAAGAGATCGTTCATAAGGGTGCAGATGTCTCTTATTTGGAAACTTTTCTTTGTACAATTTCAATGGCAGGCTTAGTTCCTAAAGATCATAACAAGGGGGAAAAAAACCCTCAATTGAGTAGATTCTATGTGAGATAATGCAATATGCGTATCTATAACTTGAACGCTTAGCTTATCATAACATTCCAAGCTACCTTCATTAGGGTATCAAGCTGTTTTGCACCTTTGTTTCTCTCACGCTTAGCAGCATTAGCAATCCCTATGATTCATGCAAACTAAAGTCTATAGGTAAACAATTTTCAGATAAGTTTGTTAAAGTAAAAAAAGTGTGGTTGTTGATTACCCTTTGTAGGTGAGACCCTCCTAGCCTTTCTTAGTGCTGAATAAAAAATATCAACCGAAGGCATAACCATGGGTAACTTTTGGAAGGCACCAACCGTATCAAGTGTCACCGGTGCGGGTGTTGTATCCTAACAATGAGTAACATCTATTTGTTGTCAAGATAACCATGCTAACTAATAAGAATCACAATCCAAATAAAGAAAGATGTTTGATTTAAATATTCAATATACATAGGCAGCTACATATTACAATTAAACAATGTTCAGTTAGAAGTACCTTGGTTTTGTTTTCTTTGGCATGTGAAGTCTCTAAATAGCTTCCATTCACAACTTCATAAGTAGTTGTTTGCATCTGTTTACTGGAGCACAGGGAATAAATTCTTGTTCTTGGTAATGTGTACAAACCTGCAAGGTATCACCTAAGTGAGGAAGATGATGTAGAAAATTCATAAAACAGAATATGAAGGCTTATATTTAGACAATTTGATGACTGCAAACTCAAGTGATCAAACAATAATTAACTCGGCTATTTTCTCACCCCATTTGATCAGACATAGTCAAACCCTTTCTTTCTTATATGAGAAATTGAGAATAACATGTCTTGAATCTTGATCACACATCTAAACAGTGAGCAGTAGCAAAAATGACAAACTAAACATGATAACAGCAAACTTCCACCAATTTGTCTCCAAATTTCTCAAAAATTTTGCAGCTATAGGGCTATTCATGTGCCGAGCCAGCACCAACTCAGCCTCAAGTAATATGATATTTCCATCCAATCCAGAAACTGAGCTAGTAACCGGCTCGCCTTCAACTCATTCCAACTCATGGCTTGACAAGTTGGCCCCTTTTCATCAATTTGTTGATTTTCATCAAAGGCTTCCATTGATAAGGAATTGTTCAATCAACAATTTCAATTTATACTGGTCTTAAATAATACATTACCAAACTCCTCTTGATTGAAACAATGCCAAATTATTAACAAGCTAACTTATACTAGCCAGCCTGTGAGCCAAGAGCTATTTGTACAGCCAATATTCTAAACTCAAATCACACATTTGCTCACAGTCATCATTACAAACGAATTACATTATTTCCCCAACTAGTTCCCACTGTTTTGACACTATTCAAGGTGTTTATCTACGAACTTAAGCCAAAAGCTACAATCTTTCATCACAAAAACACAAAATACATACACATATCCAGAAATTATTGAACTAGGGTTTATAAAGATGATGGCAGACTGAAAAACACAACAGTAGCAGAAAGAAAAGGAAAACCTTTGTAGAGGTTTGTGCGATTGAATAACAGTGTGGAGTAAGGAAGATGCCATAGCTGTAGAAGATGAATACTCACGCTCATCCTGCTTCTTCACTCTCCTTCGATACTATGGATTTTGGTATGGGCTTTTGTTTTGTACATATTTTTATAGTTTTAACTATTATTATTTGCAGGGTTTTTTGTGTGATTTCTTTGGATTCGGTAAAGTTAAAAAAAATTTCATAACTCGATATTTATATAAAAATTAAGACTAAAATTTAACAGTACTCACGAGAAAAATAGCCCCCGGCCCTCACTATCCTCCATCATTGTTGGTAGGGTTAAGTGTTAGGTGTTAGAAATATCTATTTGTTACGATGACGCTTTTGATTTATACGGGTGTTTTATGTTTCGAAAGACGATACTAATTACTGTTTTTCGTTAGCAAAGTGCAGGGTGTGTTTATGGTTGAATAGCATATCATGTAACATTATGACGTATCGGTTGAAAAATGAACCTAAAAATGTGTTCATGACACACCGTGGAGTTGTAGCATTGATAAGTGACAGGGGTGATCCATGAAGAGCACAATATGCTTTGTTGTAGTGGCAGGGCTTGTTGTCATGCTATGGCCTATGAGTGCATAAACATTGTTTTCAGACTCGGATCGGACTGGCCGGACCGGGATTTGGAGGTTGGACCGGTCCGATCCACCCTAAATCGTTTTGTTTTCAAGGAATTGGTCGGTTCGAATTGGTTCGGTGGTCGGACCGGGTATTTAAATTTTTTTATTTCTTTTAACTTTTTTAGATTTTAATGAGTTTAACGGATAGTTCAAACAATAAATTAGAATATTGAACTTATGATTATTGTTTAGTTTTTATATATAACAATAAACTACACATATAAAATATTTATATTGAATTATATATATAACTATATATCTAACATACGTGTGTATATATATATATATATGTATGTATGTATGTATGTATATATATATATATATATGTATGTGTGTGTGTGTGTGTGTGTGTGTATATATATATATATATATATATA
>BJCO01361869.1:0-19099 GCA_018326465.1 Flaveria floridana | reverse complement strand
ACTTGAATGGCGGGCTAGAATTTATCGCAAAGCCTTCAAGTGGGAGATTGTTGGGTTTGTGAAGGCTTTGGGCTTGGGCCCATGTTTAGTTTTCTTGTTAATTAAATAGTTAACCCTAATTAGTCTCTATATATATCCATGTCATGTATTGTAATCTTTTGGTACTGAGCAAATAAAGAAAACCCTAGTTGCAGCCCGTGGACGTAGGTCACACCGACCGAACCACGTTAAATCCTTGTGTTGTTTATTGTTCTGTTTTCAGCGTGATAATCGTTTGTGCGTGTTCGTGTGTTGGTTCCGCTGCGCCGCTTGATTCCTAACAGTTTCATCCCAATCAGCTGCTCCTGTTGCTACATCATTCCTTTCCAAAGAACAGTTGACTGCTCTCTCTTTTCTTCTCCAACAATTTACTTCTCTGTTTCAGGTCCCTTCGGGGCTGCCTCCTACTCGGTCTCATGATCATTGCATTGTCTTAACCACTACTGATCCGATTTGTGTACGTCCCTACCGTTATCCTCATGTTCAGAAAACAGAAATAGAGCGATAGGTAACGGAGCTCCTGAGTTTGGGAATGACTCGCCCAAGCAAAAGTGCTTATTCTAGCCCCGTGATTTTGGTTCGAAAAAAAGATTTATCTTGGCGAATGTGTGTAGATTACCGAGCTTTAAACAAAGCTACGGTCCCGGATAAATTCCCTATTCCGGTGGTTGACGAACTCTTGGATGAGTTACATGGATCCAAATTTTTCACTAAATTGGATTTGAAATCGGGATATAATCAAATACGTATGCATGAGGATAGTATAGAAAAGACAGCCTTCCGCACGCATGAAGGGCATTACGAATACCTCGTCATGCCTTTTGGCTTATCAAACGCTCCCTCTACATTTCAAGCAGTGATGAACGATGTATTTAGATCCTTGTTACGCAAAAAAGTGGTCATTTTTTTCGATGACATTCTAGTTTACAGTGATACTTGGGACACACACTTGGCAGATTTGCGGGAGGTATTCACGGTTTTAGTCCAGCATCAATTCAAGGTGAATAAGCAGAAGTGTGCTTTTGGGCAAACGTCTATCGAATACTTGGGCCACCTGATTGATGGTCATGGAGTCTCTATGGACCCGAAAAAAATTGATGTTGTTCTTAATTGGCCAGTTCCCAAACACCTAAAAGGGCTACGAGGATTTTTGGGACTAACATGTTATTATCGCAAGTTCGTGCGTAATTATGGGGGAATCGCAAGGCCACTAACAGATTTGACTAAGAAAGATGCTTTCGTGTGGAATGCCGATGCCCAACAAGCTTTTGAAGTCCTCAAACAAGCTTTGATCACAGCCCCGGTTTTAAGTCTTCCCAATTTCAAACAACCATTTGTGGTGGAATGTGATGCCTCGGGTCGGGGTATCGGTGCGGTGTTGATGCAAAATCACAAACCAATCGCGTATTTTAGCAAAGCTTTAAGTGATAGAAACTTAGCCAAATCGGCCTACGAACGTGAAATGATGGCCTTGGTTCTCGCTGTCCAACATTGGCGTCCATACTTACTAGGTAATCAATTCATTGTGTATGCCGATCAAAAAAGTTTAAAATACTTGTTACAACAGCGTGTGACTTCTCCCGACCAACAGGATTGGGTTGCCAAATTACTGGGATATCACTTTGATATCCAATATAAGCCAGGGCGAGAGAATAGAGCTGCCGATGCGCTGTCACGTTGTGCTAACTCCGGGGAGTTATTCCAGGCCTCATCTTCTCCGGTGTGGTTACAAGGTGCTCAATTAATAGAAGAGGCAAAAAATGACATCGAAATTAATCAACTACTAAACAAGATTCAAGCTGATCCTGCTCGATATCCTGGATACTCAATCAAGCAGGGGGTCCTTTTGTATCAGAACCGGCTGGTGATCTCTGCCACTCAACATTCATTCTGGCACTCTTAAACGAGTTCCATACCACCGCTTCAGGTGGTCATTCTGGATTCTATAGAACTTATCGACGCATGGCGGCTAATCTCTATTGGTCAGGCATGACATCCACAGTTAAAAAGTTTGTACGCGAATGTGACATCTGTCAACGTTGCAAGGCTAGTGCAACTGTACCAGTTGGGTTGCTTCAACCACTGGACATTCCTGAGGCAATTTGGGAGGATTTATCAATGGACTTCATAATTGGACTACCCATGTCCAAAGGGTTCAATGTGATAATGACAGTAGTCGACCGGTTGTCAAAGTACGCACACTTCATTCTTCTAAAACATCCCTATACCGCGAAATGGGTGGCTGACGTTTTTGTTAAGGAGGTAATTCGTCATCATGGAGTTCCCAAGTCAATTGTTAGTGATCGGGATCCGTTATTTTTAAGCAAATTCTGGCAGGAAATTTTTCGGTCTTTGGGCACCAAGCTGCGAATGAGCTCAGCCTACCATCCTGAATCGGACGGCCAGTCCGAGGTGATAAACCGTTGTGTGGAATCGTACTTGCGTTGCTTCGCTATCGATCAACCAAAAACATGGGCTAACTGGATTCCTTGGGCTGAGTTTTGGTATAACTCCACATTCCACATTTCTACGGGCTCTACTCCTTTCGAGACGGTTTATGGTCGCCGACCTCCTTCTATTCTGCAGTTCATTCCAGGGGAAATTCTGGTCGAATCGGTTGCTAGAGAATTGCAAGACCGGGATGAAGCACTTAAGCAATTAAAACTACACTTGGTTAAAGCTCAAAGTGCAATGAAAACTCAGGCAGACAAACACAGACGAGAGGTTCACTATGCGGTGGGGGAATGGGTCTATGTTAAATTAAAACCATATCGACAAATGTCGGTGGTCAGCCGCATACATCAGAAGCTAGCAGCAAAGTTTTTCGGACCTTTTAAGATATTGGAGAAAATTGGGCCGGTCGCATACAAATTGCAACTACCTCCTACATCCAAAATTCACCCCCATTTCACGTATCCTTATTAAAAAAAGCTGTGGGTGAGACTAGTGAGTCGGTGTTACCACTTGAACTGGAATTAGGCGATATTGAAGCAATAACTCCTGTGGCACTCCTTGCTACACGGGTTATCAAGGCGGACGGGGAATCTATTGAACAAGGGCTGATTCAGTGGCAGGGTAAATCGGTTGAAGAAGCAACATGGGAAGACTTACTTTGGCTCAAGGGTCAATTTCCAAATACAAGTCTTGAGGACAAGACTTCTTTGGCAGGCGGGAGTAGTGATACGAATGATGGGGCAAGGGTATTACAAGTGTATTCTAGAAGGGGCAAAAAGGGGACTTTCCAATAGTGGCTAAGGGGTGGTATTAGAGAAGGGGTAGAAGTAGAGATAGAAAACAAGGGGTTTTGGAGAGAGGTGTGTGAGTTGTTTTGGTGTTAGTGGCTCCTGCACTTTTTGCACGAAGAGAGGGTGTCACCCTGGGATTGTAGCTTCTTATAAGCTTCCTATTCAATACAATTAATCTTTCCTTTTTATTGTTTATTTCATTCAATCTTCATCATATTCATCAACATCATTCATCTTTCGTTCCATTTCATCGTAAGCCTATTCACATTACCTATCAGTTTCACTCGATTCTCGATTGTATGAGTTACATATACATATATCTTTTTACAGGTTCACATGACACGGGTGCTAACAAGCTAGATTTGCCCATGCAACTAACCGCGGAATCTGCTTGTTAAGTAAGTTAAAATGATTCTAACTTATAGTCTCTTTTTCTTTGTTTCCATTCTCCAGCTTGTTAGAGGCCATACACCTGCTACAAGGGGCTCATAACTAGATCATACATTCATACCTTTATACAAACCACAACAAGATATAATCAATGAAAAAAACACCAGATAAGCAATCCTTCTCCTTTGAATGCTACCAATACACTTCATAATGGGCTAATGGCAAAGAATATTGTTGGCTGAATCAGAAGACGTCATTCATTTTGTTTGGAACTCCGTCAGTGGTTTTTCCCCAATTCCCTTATTCACAGTCACTCACTCGAAATAATCAACACTGAAAAGTCTGAAACACTAACCGTCCACTGTGATGACCCTGCTTTTTCTGCATACCCCTTGATCATCCAGTCACATTTAAACCAAACTTCTATAGCAGTCGTTAACCAAGATAACACATTAACAGGCAAAATTTCCCCGTTTACCCACTCCTGCTGTGCTGAAACCATCACAGCCACCATCACCGTCCCATCTGCTGGAGATCTAATGGCCTACCTTGACTATAGGGGGCCGCCTGAGGATTTGGTTTAATTGGTCAAACTGAAGTTGCAAGAGAAAAACTTGACCACCATGCTGAAATTAATGGAAGACTATGAAAACACTCCGTCTTCTTTCTCCTCTTCAAGTTCAGATGAGGAATTTGAGTTGGGGAAGAATGGCGGCATGGGATGAAGTTAATCAGGAGACAGTCAAACGCGGTCATACCCATGGATAACATTGATGGCTGTTAGATGGTTGCTCATCGTGTTACCCATGCTTTGGTTGTTAAAGAGGATCATGGTTTGGTCGGAATGGTGACATTACAGACATTTTGAGAAAAGTTAGAAGTATTGCTGGTTGATGGAATAACAGGTTATACAGATGGAGTAACACAAAGTTTTGGTTATCTCATCATATAAACTGATTTTTATACAGCATGGAGTAACAGTCTATCCTTGACGTATTTTACTCTAAACATTATACTCACAAGTGACAAGGTCAACTTATAGCAGCAGGCTAGTAAGAATATATAAGAATTACACCCATTAGTTCCGTTAAGGTTCTTGGTCTCCTGGTTCTGTCTATACATACTCGTACATTATATTATACAAATTATCTCAATGCAATATTTCTTACAGGACCATTTATTATCTGAATATAACTTTATAGGTTACACGTTTGGAAGATCACAAAATGTCATGCCTTCTTCCAAGGCTAATATGTCCGAATCAACAATGATGTACAACATTCATGCATCAAGTAATTGCTGCACTACTGCTATGTATTTGATCATTTGATCATTTTAGTAATGAAATTTATTCTAAATGCTATAAAAACGATCAAAAATGCTAAAGAAAATTGTACCCTTACGCCATATTGAGCTGTGGACTTTGTGGTTCAAACTCGGTTTTTGTACCTTAGTTCAGATTCACAAGTCATTAGGGCTTGTTTTACCTGGAGATTATTGGAGTCCATGAGAAGCGCATCCTCGTAAAGCCTTTTAGCCTGGCTTAACAACTTAACTTTCTCTCTAAAGTTTCTTGTTCTTAGGCGCGATCTTTGTTGTAATGCAACACCCCATCTGAAAAGAGCTGCAAACAGACACTTTCACATAAAAAAACGAGCAAAGATTAAGGGCATGTTTCAGGTTCCGGGACCATCAGCGGTCCAATAAACGCCTACTATTGCTATTTTGATTGCCATAACATGGTTTCTTTAAACATGATTAGCATAGTATAGTTCGTGTCCGAAAGATAAAAGAACATCATACCGTCTGGTGTATGAGCATTGCTTCTGGACATCATTGCATTAAACTTGTCGATGGCTGCCAAGTAAACCTTATCAGCATCAAAAGCTGCGTCCTGAGACAAAATTAAACTTTAATGTTATAACATGCGTATGTGTGTGTGTGTCTACTTAATCATTTGATGACTAAAGGTGCTTACAGGTCCAATATCTGCTATCAATTGAGCTCTGAATGAGAGAGCGAGACCCCAATTGTACAATGCTCTCATATCATCTCCATCAATTGATAATGCTAGTCTGTACTTCCTTCCGGCCTTAACCAACAGTTCTTCACACTCTTCACAAACATTAACAAGATAATCAACAAACTTTTCTCTATTCGAGATTTCATCGTCAAAACTTTCAGGTACATTGGAGTCAGTTTGTGCAAGTAAAGCTCTTAATTTACGGCTTAATTTAAGTTTCAATTCTCCATGAAGAAGATAAGTGTTTCCCAATTGACCGACAGCCAATAAACTCATTGGCTTCATGTCTACAGCTTTAGAGAGCAATTCAGTTGATTTATACAACATTTTTTCTGCATCTTCTTCAATCCCTCTATGTCTTAACCACTCTCGGGCTTGTTTCAAAAGTGCATTCGCCTCTGTTACATAATCATTGAAAAGCATATCACTAGATATCTCTGAAGATGGAGATGTAAATCTGTTCTCATTTTTGTAACCTTCCTTTTCGTTTGATTCCAAGTCATCATAAAGCATATTATTTCCATTATAACTATCATAATTCTGTTGTTCTTGCTCATAATATTCGTTTGTCCTTCTTTGCTTAAGACCAGCACCCGAATCTGAATCAAGAAAACTATCATCAGCTTCCCATGTCTGAACTGAAATCCTGTTCTTCATAAATCGCATTCTATTATCCTTAACGACATACTCATCACTGTCAAACACTTGTTTAGCATCGGTCTCCATCTCCATTAACGTCATTCTACCCATTCTGCCTATCGTTTTCCCTCCATATGTTTCTTTAACCAGAACATCACCATCATTATATGTGCTTTTATCATCACTGATCACAGATTTCATTGTCTTGTCTTCAGCAACTGGATCCATAACTTTTGCTCTATTCTGATCACTTGACTCCGTATATTTCGAGTCATTCTTAACAGTATCTTTCACTTTACTAGGTCTCGACCCAAAAGATTTTTCTCGAATACCTGCAATGAACTGTGAGACATCAAACCCATTTCCCTCCGCCTTCTTCTTTTGATCACTCGGTTTATGAATTGACGCTTTCGATACGTCATTGGTCTCACCCACCATACAATCCACATAACCTTCAATCACACTTTTAGCTTGTACTACAGCTTGTTCAATCGATTCCACATTTTTAATATAACCAACCAAATCACTCTTACTAATTCTGTTCAAATCAACATCTTTTCTCATGCTTTTCTTCAAATCTACAAACTTTACATCAAAACCACTCAACAAATCCACCAAACTCTTCAAATTCTCAACCGAAACCCTAAATTCATCATCTTTAAACCTTTTCTTCTTGTTTTTCTTCCCACCATTACTCCCAAACACACTCATAACCTCATTGAAATCCCACCTATTCACAACCCCAAACGAAAACCCAACGGCAAAAACAAGAAAACACGCTGGGAAAACAACAATCGACGAAACCCTAACCCTAGAAAACCCCAGAGCACACACGAAACCAAATAGATACACAAATGCATACTTCTTTTCATCGATTCCGAAGGAATTCAGTAACTTCCTGAGCTGATTCGAGTCACCGGAATCGCCGACGGAGATCAGATCAGACCAACCGCCGTGGTCAGCTGAACACGAGCACAACGTTGTTAGATTGTGTGTCGGAAGAGGTTTTGTGGTTTGAATGTTCAGAAATATGCGATTTTTACGTGGAAATAATGGGAATTTAGAGATATAGGTGGTGAATTGGGGGATTGAAGTAGTATTTGAAATTAGGGTTTTCATCGCCGGAGATTGAATAAAGTCGCCGGAGATGTCGTCGGATAAATGTTACAAGGTTGCAAATGCTAACCTCTTGAGATTTTGCATCAGGGACCGAAATTGAATAAAAGCAGAAGTCACTCATATTTTTATTTATTCTAATTATTATATTTTGATTTTAAAAATTGTCTAATAAGTCATTATTACTTTTATTTATTCCAATTAGATCATTAAAGTTGTAGGAGTGTTATAATTAGGTCACTCATATTTTTTAATTGTTTTAAATAATTCATAATTTTTTTAAAATAATTCAATTTTTTATAAATATTGTTAATTTTTTTAAAAACTTTATTTTTTTAAAATTTTTTGCAACTTATAAATCACCTAATTAGAATAATTCTGAAACTTTAGTGATCTGATTGGGACAAAAACTTTAAGAGTGGCCTGATTGGAACAAAAAATTTTATGGGTAACCTAATTAGAATAATTTTAAAACTTGTTTGCTATTTTACAAAGTTATCCCTTTTTATTTTTATACCCTTTTCATAATCAGATCAGAAATAAAGGCAAGTTTTAGGAGTTGTTTAATAAAGTCTACTTTTAAACCGATCAGAGATAGATAGAAGTGTGTACGGTGCGGTTTGGTACAACTAAGATCATTTTTATTTTGAAATCGAAAGTTTGGTAAATACCATTTTTAGAACCGAAACCGAGACTTCGGTTAACCATACTTCGGTTAACCACCGGTTATGGTTAGTTTCGGTTAATTAACAATATATTTACATTGTTTACGAGTCCCATGACTATTACTTATTTACCCCGTGATGTTTATGAATTTTGTTAAGGGCATATACTATATCCATTTATGATCTTACGTGGTAAGAATCACCATTGGATTTTCATACCCGAAACCCAATCTTAAACACACTCAAAAACCATTAAATACCAAGCTCATTTTTGACAATTCTATCTTTAATATATTCACATTTCTAACAACTACAAATAATGTACGTGTCTAGAAAACAACCTCGTGTATAAAATGTAGTGTAAGATTGTAGTGTAGGATTGTATATATAGTAAATCGAGAAGCGATCCGACCCTTACTTAGACCCTGCGTGAAGCGAGAGCTAAGTCAAGCGTTGGTTACGTCCTTAGTTTTTCTACCATCCCTAATGCTTTATAATATTGTTTCGTTCAACTAAACGCAGTGGTGAATCCATAATTTTTTTTTATGGGGGTCGGAAATTTTTAAGGGTCAATTTTGTATAAATATTAATTATTTTGGTTTGTTCCGGTTCGAGTCTAGTCAAAGAATAAAAACATGTAACCAAATCAAATCTTAAATATATTATAAAAGTACGTCAATCGATATAAAAACACATAATAGAAGTGTAATGTCGTTTTAATTGGCCTCTACGGGGTTTCTTCTTTTAACTTAATAGTCATCATATCATTTAGAAAAACATATCTAAGCACGTATTTTTCAATATAACAGGTATAATTATCATTCAAGTTCTCATCACAAAAAAATAAGTTGTATGTTTAACTCGTTAAAATGATTCTCAAGCTCTTAGATTTACATATCCAACATGTAAAGCAATTAATCGAACTTATAACATTCACGAAATGTGATGTTTATCTTTTTGTCTTGACTTTTTTTAGTTATATAGTAATAATTCATGTTTATGATTAATAACCTATAACAAAATATTCAGCCAACAAGTTTCAAGCTAACATTCGAATAATAATTAAGCAAATAATCTAATAATAAAGTAAATTTGAAAAATATTTTATAAATAAATACCTAAATTAAAGGTTTTATTGTTATTTAGAATCTAACTTGAGAGAGGGGGTGTGTAACCACGAACAACGTAGTCACCGGTCTAATCAACTTTCAATTACCGCTAATATTGTAATTTCATGAATTGTAATAAAATCTTTTGTTAATTATTAAGTTAATTGTTTAATGGAGTCCATGTAATTTTTGTATATTTAAATTGACTTTTATTAAGAGTCAGGTGTCAAAGTTTTCTTGTGAGTCGATTTCAATTTTTTCTTAGGGTCACTAGCAATATTTTAGAGGGGTCAATGACCAAATTTCTTAGGCGTTGTTCGCGATTAAATCATGTAGAGATGAACCCTAAGAGAAGCTATTGGGTCCGCCTCTTACGAAAGGGTTTTAGACAACTTTTGTAAATAAAGTGATCTCTGAGAGGCAAAAGATACAATGAGAAGATGCAACAATCAGCGGAGCGTAGAGGTAAAGCAACTAAAAGGTGGCAAACAAAAAGTGTAGAGTTAAGGTATAAGACAACACCTCTAGTTCCCACTTTTCATTCGAGTGCTCTTTTTCTTCATAAGTTCAAAACCATCCCTTAATATTGTTTGATGCCTCATTTTGTTTTTTTTGACTTTTTTAACCGAATCAAAATTGGTTATTTTATTTTATAATTTTCGGTTTGAAAACGGTTTCTCTATCTCATAAGAAAACAATAAGGGTTTAAACTTATATTATTCTTATTAAACTTTACTTACTAAGTGAGATATTAGTGAATATGTTTGCCTGTTTTACATTACACTATTTTCAGTAAAAAAACATATGGTTACATAAAAGATAAATATATATCTTTTATTAGTCTATCAATCATAATTTATATTGGCTTATAAGATTTGTTTATAACTGTTTAGTATCATTATTTAACAACTTTTTTTTTAAATATACAACCTACGGTTAAAAATGGATATGTAAAATAAAATATTAATTCAACTTTAAGAGAATTTAGAATATGTATAATATTTTAAAGGCTTGCTTTGATTATTTTTCTCTCCCTTTAGAATATTATAAACATATAAATATATAAATGATATAAAAACTCAAACTATTCTAATTGATATCATGTGGTGCATATAAGTATGGTTGTTCACAAACTAAGTTTAAATCAAGCCAAGCTTAAGTGAGGTCGAGTTCGGAACTATAAAGTCCGTTCAGCTTGAAATATTTCCATTGAATTATAATATGTAGATGAGCTTGACTCGTTTACAACTTGAGCCACCTCAAAGCTGACTATTTTAAAAAAATAATAATGAAGTAAGGAAGCTCAATCAGGTAGGTTTGAACTCCGCTTCCTCGATCCGATTATCATTTAAGAAGGAGCGTTTTACAACTCGATGGGTCGTGGAGTTCCACCTCCTTGAATAGTTGTCGAAAGTGAAACCGGAGAATATAATGTTAAGGGAGATGAAGGAGAATGAATGACTAAGAAAGGGAGGGAACGAGGACAAACAACGAATGGCTAATAGATAAAGTGAGGAATGGATTGTTGGGTCTCAAAAGAATAAGTGAAGGTCATGGTTGTGCTTAGAATTGTTTAGGAGATGAACTAAGTTGAAATAGGGTCGAGCTCGACTTGTTTACATGTTGTGTCAAGTCGAGTCGACTCGTTTATAACCAAGCCGATTTCAATTGAGGTACTTCAGAGCAAGATTTGAGCTTGCTATTTGAACCAAGTCGACCGGAGCATGCATGCTTATAACTAACTCGACTTCAGACATTCTATTTTCGAGTTTGTTTAGCGATTGTTATGTGAAGAGACCTAAGTGAGTGATGTAAAATGCCATTTTATTGCACTTAATTTTTTTCTGAACAAATTCTCTTTTTTTACCACGTTATCATTTTACACTTGTAAGATTTGAACATTACTTTTGTGAGAGTCAACCACCAATACTGGCATACTGCTATGCAATGTTCTATTCCGCTTACTTAAGTTAGATGTTTTATATGTGGTATATTAAACTAGCTTTAGTAAATCCATTTATTATACGATTTAAATAAATAAAATATTAAATATTATAAAAATTATTAGTTATAAAAGTATATTATAAGATGAGATATGGTTGAATTTACGTATAACTAAGGACTATCAGAACTATAACAATGATATTAACTTATTAAACTTTTATTTTTAAACTTTTATTTTTAAACTTTTTTTTTCAAAAAAAGAATAAATATTTTGCTTAAAAAACAAACCATTTAAAATTAATGTCATTTTAAAAATTTTCTAACTAAAACTCGGCTTGTAGTTTTGGTTTTCAAATATGTGCTTATTTATTTATTAAAGTAGCTATATGGTTTTATAGGTAGCCCCATCTACCTATGATCATAAAATGGTAAAGGCTATTGTTTTTTAAATTGCCTTTGATTATTTGATTCTTTTATTGTGTGTCTTTTATCATAGTTTCCTATTATGTTTCCTATTCAACACATAATCAGGTGACTGTTCCCTAAATCAAGTTTGCTATGATTGTTTTGTTGTTGATGTCGATGATGGGGTTTGTTTTGGTTCTTAATGTCGATAATGTTAGCCTAGGCTCACTTGAGACTTTGTTAGTCATGTTGTCGATTAATATGAAAATGAGCTCGTTTAAGACCTTCCTAGACTTGTAGTCCAAATCATAATCTACTTTACTTCTTCTCCTACTTGTAACTAGACTTCAAAGCCTTGGTATTAGATTGTGACTATGATGATGAATACGTGACTTTGTTTCGACCCCACTTTACCCTATCCTTCACACGCGCAACACCGTGGGGAACAAACATTAGTTAAAAATAATTTGATAACTTTGGAAGTAAGGGGGAAAGATGTTTTAAGCTTTAATTTGGGCATTCGTGTTTAATTTTTAATTGGTATTTATATATGTTCATTAATGTTCGTTTGTTATTGTTATTTGTGTTCATGTATGTTCATATAACGTTCTTTATAATATTAACAAAAAAATGACATGTTTATTTTCTTAATAAATGAAAATAAACAAAAAATTCTATTCACTTAAGTGTTGTGTTTATACATTTTTTAGTCAGAGTTAAACAAACGAACAAGAATCGTCTCTGTCAATGACAATCGTCGGCCTATATATCATATAATCAAATATTAAAACAAAACTTAAGAGTAAAAGTAAAAAAAAACACATGAATTGGCCGGGGTTATTTAGAATTAGAATTGTGGCTGCTTTGAATTGGATTCAAGGCTAGTTAGAATCCAGTCGGGTCAATGACGGTCGACGACAAGTTGGTAGGGGCTGGCTGGTAGAATTCCAACTCATAAACCCTGACAGATATGATAAGTTGGAATCTTTGTCACGCTCTAAATGAAATTCCGACGGGTGTTTAAAATATATACCTAAAACAAAAACAAATAATTATTTAGGTTGATTGTTTAGTAGTTTAGAATGAGTATCAAGCTTAATTGTTAAAACAACCATACCAGCATTAATTTTTTAAAATTGTTATTGGGTTAAATTTAAATCATAAAAGGTATTGGTCAAATTGGCTTTTCATTCTTGTGTATATGTTAATTAGTGTAAAGAGGGGTTATTTGTCGGTTGAGTGGTTATAGGGTTGGGTAGGAGACACAAAAGAAACATGAGATACAACACTATTTTGCACAAAACACTTCCTAAACAAAACGTAACACCTCATATTGCAAGAATCAAGTTGGAAATTACTACTATATAAATAAGTTTATAATTGTAAGTTTTGAGTTTTAAAATTAATTTTTCTTGAGAGTTGAAATTAAAATTTCATGTTAGCAGATGTCAAGATTCTACCAGAGTCATAGTTAAAATTTTATTGCGTGTGACTAAGGATTATATCATACATATGATAATAATAAATTCTTAGAATGAGGAAGACCCCATCGGGACATAATAAACCCGTCAAAGTTTGAGATTATGAAATGACTCAATTCTATCATATATAACAAACTCACCAATCTATGCTTTATCGTATCATTCATTATGGCCAGTCAAAAAGTCATTTTGTATAGTGAATCGAAGATACTTGAATCTAATTCCCGTATCATTTATTGTGGACATGAAAAGATAATATTTGGATTCGTTAGTCGAAATTGGATACGTAGATCTAATTCACTTGTAATTTTTTTAGTATGTTTTGTTGTACTACCGTTAGACGTAAACCTGATAAGCTAGTAAAAATAGTTAATCAAAGATTCATATATATCATGGTTATATTTGTTAAATTGTTTTCTTTAGCAATAAAATAAGTCAATCAACGAGCACATATGTACTTTTTCTCATTGATAATGACTTAAATGCACGTGATACGACGTTAACAATATCATTGACGTATCGTCATAAAACATGCATTTTATGACGAAGCAATGCCGACGTGTGACACGAATCTTCACAATATTTACATTCTTTTGCATCTAGTTCAATTTTATTAGGATTTGATGGTCTTTTGTTCTACCTATTTTTTATCATTAACACTTTCATATATCTCCGAATTTTTACCGTCTATTTTTTAAACATGAAAAACGGTTAATCAATGTAAATTGTCAAAGCATCTTTTACATCTCTATCCTCACGCAAGAGTTATTAATTCCGTATATATATCCTTTTACCAAATTAATTGAGTCCTCTAGAAGACAATATAGGATCTTGAATATTCAATTCAACTCATTAGGATGAGAATTGTATTACCATTTAGTATGTGATATTAACGACTATTAGGATGACATATTCAAGAAGGCGACGTAGGAGGCATATGTCACCTATTATACCTAATCAATATTAATAAAAAAAACACATATGCAACTATAAGTCACATATCTTCTGCCTTCGAAGCATACTTATTTTTTAAATGCCGTACAAAAAAAACTTATTTTTTAAATAGTTATAGAATGGTTTTCTCATTTCTTTTTGATAATATAATTTAAGCATTGTAGGTATCAATTACAAGTCTCAGAGAAAATTATATGCAAATCACATTGCAATTAACGAAAGTGGATTCATAGGACCGAAAGGGAAAACGTCACTACAAAAATAAACAATAAAAAAGTAATAAAAAATGTGAGTAATCCCAAACTTGAAGGACTACTAATGCAACTCAACATCATCATAAAATGTAAAAAAAAAATATACATAAAACAAAAAAGATATTATCTTTTCTTGAAATAGTGGTGAGGGATAATTTTATTTTATTTTAATTGATTCTTTTCATAACTTTAATTAATCAATACAATTATTATTAGTATTGTAATTACCACTACATCCTATTTAAAGCAAATCTTCATAGAAACTTCAAAGTTCCACCAGCTTCTTGTCCACGTGTCAGCTTCACAGAGCCACAGTTCTTCTTCTTCTTCTTCTTCTTCAGTTCTCTCAACAACAGAGAGAAGAAGTTACCACTGATCTCACCCCCCACTCACTCTTCAATTTCAATTTCTAGAGAGAGAAAGATAATAATCTAGGGTTTTTAGAGAGAGAAACAGAGGATCTTCATCATCATCATCATCACAACGAATCAGTAGATGGTGTGTGAATTCGTGTGATTCGTGGAGAAATATATTAGGATCAATGAGAAAATCTTTCAAGGATTCTCTCAAAGTTCTTGAAGCAGATCTTCAACATGCTAATACGCTGTAAGGAGTCGATGATTTCTCTTGGTTTTTGTATCTGGGTGTGCTTTAATTCTCGATTTTTTTGGGTTTTTTTTCATGAATTTGGTGTTTTGTTCGTGAATCGTGAGATTTGGTTTCTGGGATTTTGATCTTTTGGATGAATCTAGGGTTTTTACGTTTGGATTTACGAGCTGATTTTGGAATCGTGTTTAGTTGGAAATATACGTGTATTTGGGTTCGATTTTGACTGTAGTGGTTGCTTCTATTCGCGATAAAGGTATCTTGTTGATTAATCATTAATTAAACTGTCGATTTTGACTTTGAAAGGGTATTTGAATTCAGTTTGATTTCTTCCAACTGTTATTGATTAGCATTGATTCTTTACATATGGGTTGATTCTATGTAAGCCAAATTGGGGGTATATAGATTATACTAGAGTGAAAAACCTAAAATACTTGGTATATTACTTAGTAGTTTGAAATATGTATGTGTATATATTTGCATTTATAGATTTATAGATGTTTGTATGTATGTGTATGTATTATGCTCTTTAACTGTTATTAATTAAAATTGGTTTTTAGCATGTGGGTTGATTCTATGTTAGCCAAATCGGGGGCATATAGACTATGCTAGAGTGAAAATCCTACAATACTTCGTAATATTATTGATTTAGCTTAAAATATGAATGTATGTATGCATGTGTATATGTATGTATTATGTTATTGTGAAATAGTGAAGTGACACTAAGAAAAAGAGCTTCTGATCCTATTAGTGTAGAAAAGATATAAACTTAGATTCAAGAGGTTGAATCTACAATGCCTTAGAGGCATGATTGAGGATGATCTTTTTTCATGATTTTGTATGATATAACTGTTATGTATGTTTGATGTATGATAATGCAGTGCATCTGATTTTCCGAGGGAGTATGATGGTGCTTGTGTGCAAATGAGAATGTCATATAGCCCTGCTGCGCAATTTTTTCTTTTCTTTGTTCAATGGTCGGACTACCACCTTGCAGGTGCTCTTGGACTCTTGAGGATTCTGATTTTTCAGGTCAAAGAGTCAATTTGTTCGAGAACTTATATAGTTTTATTTCTAGTATTTAGAATTTAATAGTCATTCATATAGTTTCTACCTTGCAAATATTACAGGTTTATGATGATGGCACCACCACCATGTCTACACATGAAAGGAAGGCAAGCATTAGGGAATTCTATGGTATGATCCGAAGGGCTAAACGGTTTGCTTTTTTCTTCATAAGTCACACATCAACTCCTGATTCAAATCTTGGCTTCTTTCATTACTGTAAATGGTGCTATGTGGAGTTAAGTTCACGCGTGCAGGGGTTTTATTCAACTATGCAAAAATATTATCTTAAGATTACGTTTAGATATTAAAATTGAGAATTGGAAGGATTAAATCCTAGTTGAGAAAGTCGATCAATACACTAGTTATTTCTTGGTATGCGTAGTTGGTTATAAGAGGGGATTATTGGATCAATGGATTCTTTCTTTTTATTCTTTTTCTTATTATTACAAGGGTGTTAACATATCTAGGTTGATGTAATGAATAGGTATCATATATCCATCTTTAATGCAACTTCAAAGTGGTGTGACTGATTCTGAAGAGAGAAAACAAAAGAAGGTATGCATGGAAAGGTATAGAAAAAGAGAAGACTTAGATTACAATCATCGTTCTGATATTGATATTGAGCGTGAAGAAGAATGCGGTATTTGCATGGAGATGAATAGCAAACTTGTCTTACCTAAATGCAACCATGCCATGTGCTCAAATTGCTATAATGACTGGTATGACTTTCTATCTTTATCAATAATTAATATTTTCTTCCTTATAATAGGTTTTGTGGTTGAAGCTCTCTATTTCTCTATGAAAGATGATAAACTCATCAACATGCGCATACCTTGATTTTTATATTCTGGCAACATTGTGCAATTTAAAAAATAGAGAAGAAACGGTTATTGTAGACTTGTAGTGCATCTTCTGAAAAGAATGGTCGATTTTAAGATCATAAAACTTTCCGGTAGCTTACTAGTTGTGTTTTAAACTTTTAATATATAGTATATAAGTTGTTATGATAGTGCTTACTCTTGTTGGAAATGGAACTCATATAACATTCCAATTCATTGGTGGTACTATTTGTGTGCATATGTTAGATTTGTATTGTTTGTAGATGTCAATCTTGGGTGAATGATATGCAAATTTGAGTATTATCTTCATTTATTGACATTTGGAAGTAGAAATAGTATGATAATGATTCCATTGCTCAAGAATGAAAAATGCTTACAAGCTAGCCAATAGTAACATAAGCAAGAATTCAATTTAGTAGTTGTAATGCAACCAAACGTCACATCAACTAATTGCAGTTGCCGAGAGACTAGATGCTGATGAAAATTTAGGCCATGAATTTTTGAGCCTCCTAATAAGGCTAATTCTTTATCTGCTCGAAGATTATTTGTTTTAGTAAATTCTTTGGTTAGACATGTGGCATCATAATGTATGGTGGCTTAGACCATATTTAAAATTTATTAATCACAATAGCTATTTATAATTAAAGGTGAACAAAAAAGAGTTTGCAGGGCAACATGATCCAGCCTATTTCAGCTCATACCAAAAAGTAATTGTTTGACCTGAACCTGTGTTAAACCATTGACCAAGTTTCCCTGTTAACCTTGCTAATCAGGTTTGTTAACTATAAAAAGAAATGTGAATAATGTGACAAAATGAAAAAGTTTTGGGAATGATTTGTGAAATCTACAATGGCTACGAACCTCATTTAAGTCTAGAACCCTTCCTCTGTTTAATTCTGACCTTTTTTCCTGTGTAAGATGTAACAGGACAACTGGACATAAATGTAGTATGCTATCTATAGTAAACTGAAAATTCGGGACCTTGTGGCTAGACTTATAATTAAACAACACGATAGTGTCGGGCAGTTCTTGGTGTGAAGATTTATAGCAAAATTGATTCATTTCAAATAAGGATTACATTTTGATTGTTACAACTCTATCCGTTATTCCATTCCAAGGATTATGTTTTGATTAGGAGTTCAAACACTAGAAGTGGCAAAATGGGAGGATTGGCCGGGTTGGGTAACAGGTCAAAACCGATCATTTTAATAAGGACCGGTTGGGTGGGATTGGAATAGCTTGAAACACTTTTTGTGCAGAAATTCTGAACTTGCTGTAATTAGCATGCCATTGATGATTACAAAAATTTCGTCATTTCACTAATATTAATAGTATGAACATTTAAATGAAATGGTTGAGGGGTTCTCTATGCATTCAGAATATGCTTTGGGTGCCTTTCAGCCTGTTTGAGCCATTTGCTTTATAGCTAACGGGTTATTTCACTAAAACTAATAGTATGAAAATTTGCATGAAATGGTTTAGGAAGGCTTTATGCGGTCAAAATATGCTTTGGGCGCCTTTTAGCCCGTTTGACCCATTTCCTTCATATCTAACGGGTCTAATGGGTAAATAAAGAAAAAAAAGGGGCTAAACTAAATATAATCCTTATTTGTCTTTTGGCACCCTGATCTTTTTCCTTCATGTGCTATTTGTCATCAAGTACTTTAGTAAAGATTTTGTTTTTATACTTTGAACATTACACATAAAGAGATGACTTTATGGCAGGCGTACAAGATCCCTATCATGCCCCTTTTGCCGGGTCAGCCTCAAGAGAGTTGACTCGAGTGAGCTGTGGGTGTATGTTGACCATAAGGAAGCAATCGACATGGCCACAATAACAAGAGAGAATATGAAAAGATTGTTCATGTACATAGACAAGCTGCCTCTGGTTATTCCTGACTCGAATTTCGATACCTACGATTCACATCTGATGTAAGCATATGTTAACCCCTGCGTTCACACTAATTTACATATCTACCCTCTTTGCCAAATGAAGGAAACCCGATATTCGTTTGGGTTTGTTTAGGCTTTAGAAATCAAATGGTTTGTTGTTGGTTGTTGTTTAGATGAACCCGGCCCGGCTTGTTGTGGGCACGGGGTTGAAGCTGAGATAGTTTACTTAGCAACATAAAATGGTTGTTGTGGTAATTGTATGTAGTAAATATGTATATGCTTGAATGCTTAAATGTCTCAACTCTTGGGTACTTGCACCCTGGAGATCATCATGAATTTGAATCCTACTCTTTGCTGATGGTAATCATTTGTTAGATTTGGATTTATATAAAAATATTCCACATATATATAAGAAATGTCTCTTGAAGC
>BJCO01361867.1:0-15395 GCA_018326465.1 Flaveria floridana | reverse complement strand
TCAATTTATACTGTTTAATCTTTTACGTATCTTTATTTATATATATAGAGAATTAGATGGATTATTTGACTTAGAAGGTGTGACAGATTGGTATCAGATACATTGATTATAGAGAATTAGATGGATTATTTGACCTAGACTATAACCTAAGTACCTACATATAGTTTGCAAAATAGGATTATGTGTGCAACAATATACACGTGAATTTTTTAAGTGTATTATTGGTTATGCTTACATAGCCTGTCTTATAAGCTATTGGTGGTAAACTTATTGGAGAAGGTTATGGCATTATATCATCTATTTATACCTGAGAAAGCACTCAATAATCGCATCCTATCGTTATGTGTTTGACTTATATTTGGTTTAGATTAACAAGGGCATTTATAAATACTCTAACTTAGGTTGTTAATCCAACTTTTAGTCCATGTGTCTGCCGATGTCGCATTTGCTATATGCTCATTTATTCATTACTTGTTAGGTTGAAACTTGGAAGACGGACGCGCTGGCTAAGACGACACCAGTAGACAAAAGATGAGACGTACTCGGATTAGATACCTACTTCATCATAGTTCGGACTAAAGTACATGAATTCTTTTGACTGTTCCTTGCTTAAGTGAATGCTTACTCAATTGATTCCTTTGTGCAACTCCGGTTAATTAACTTTTCATTAGTAACCATATCCTTGATACTCAAATCATGGATAACACTCTATACATGACAAGATATGTTAACTTGGGTAGGCAGAGCTAGGGGTGACCATGCAAAGCAAATTACCATTACGGGTACACACGTAACTACAATTTATGGAGCATGGGAAGCCTTGGAAATCTTGCCATAAGATAACGGTCATAGTTAGTATCAATCTTCCATTCTATACCTTAGGACACTTGAGTCTCAGTCCTTATAAGACTTTGTTAATGATACGAAAACATCCATAACCTTTACTCTTATGTAAGTTTTAATCTACCTGAAGTCTACATGGGATTCATATTGTGATATTAGTTCTATTCCTAGTAAGACATTGCTCCCTTAGCATTTTAGAAATTTTGCATTTGACTATTTATTGGAATGTACATGACCTTAGAGAGTTGCAACAAAGTAATGATACTCCTTTCACGTGTATTACATTGTCCAATGGATTGATCTTGGAACTTAGAGCATTAGTAGTTTGAACGTCCCAGGATTATGCCTTTATGGAGTAGTCAGATGTCACGTGACCAGTTTAAGCATTCTTCTAGGTATATCGTGCATGTGGTGAGAACGTTATGGGGAACCCTATATATAAGCATCACCGGTATACTAAGAACGTACCTGAACTGGGCTTTGTGATGATCTTGATGAATTGGAGAAAGAAATGATAGAAATGATAAAATGATAGAATTGGTTGTACATGTAAGGAATTCTTGACATACTGGTCGAAGGATTATGACAAGAAAGGGAAAGCAAAAGCCCTGACCTGTTAGATTGAGGAAATGGAAGTTGTAACATATTTGAACAACTACACTGAAAAAGCACAAATGAAGTATGTTGCTTACTCACTAGTGGATAAAGCACGAGCATGGTAGAATACCAAAGCTCAAGCCTGAGGTAGGGAGGCTGCGATAGCCATGACTTGAGATGAGTTCAAAGCATTGGTGATAGAGTACTACTACCTGAGGAATGAAATGCAAAAGTTAGAATTGTAATTCTGGAATCATGCAATGGTAGGGTTAGGTCATGTGCTTTATACAGACAAACTCCATGAGTTGACAAAGCTGATGTCATACCTTATGAAATTTAGACCAAATAGAATAAAAGGGACATTGGGAAAATCTGGTGAGTAGTAGAAAGAAGTTAGAGGGTCGAACAAGCAAGCTAGTGGTAAGGTAGAGAAGAAGACTCAAATGTTATTAGATGCACGTATCTTATCATCAATTAATACATATCTGCTGGATACAGGGGTAGAAGGTAGCGTTAATTGTTCTAAATTCACTCCTTCACTTGACATGAACACCAATTGCTTAGAAATTAGTTAGTTGGTTGAGATGAAAATAGTAATAGTTAGAGGTTGTAAAGAAATATGAGAAGATCATGTCCTTGAAATAGACTTAATACCGTTTGAATTGGTTATCGAAACATGAAACTGAGATAGTCCATAGAGAGAAGGTTGTACGTAATTCACTATAAAATGTTGAAGTTCTTATGATTCAAGGAAAACAACTTGAAAAAGGGATTTAAGACTCATTTCGTGCATGAAGACTCGTCAATGTCTAAAGAAGTGATGTTACGTATTTCTAGCACATATGGTAGAGAAGAAGGCAAAAGAAAGAAAGTTGAAAGATATTCCTACTGTACATGATTTTCCTAAAGACCTTCCTTGTGACTTAACATGATTGTCCCCTCTTCATCAAATAGAACTTCCAGAATGATATAAGCCATAGAGCAACTTCTGATTGGTTAAAAAGAAGGATGGGTCATTCCAGTTTAGCATAAATTATCAAAAGATGAACAAGTTAACTACAAAAAAAACAATACCCTCTCCCCAGGAATTATGATCTATTCAATCAGTTGCATGTAGGATGCAACGTACTTCTCAAAACTCTAGTCAGGTTATTACCAATTAAGTGTTCAAGAAGACGATATCTGAAGGCAAACTTTAGGACTCGTTATGGAAATTACGAGTTCTTAGTCATGTCGTTTTGGCTGACTAATGCTTTGACAGTGTTCATGGATTTGATGAACCAAGTATGCAAGTTGTATTGGATAAAGTCGTAATCATGTTTGTGGACAATATCCTCATCTATTCCCAATCAAAGGAAGACCATGATCAATGTTTACGGGCGATACTAAAATTGTTATGGGGAGAGCAACTCTACGCCAAGTTCTCCAAGTATGAGTTCTGGTTGTGTGAGGTGAAGTTTTTAGGGCACATGGTTTTTGAATAGGGAATTCACATTGATCCTTGAAAGATTGAAGCAGTGAAGTAGTAGGATGCACCTAAGGCTCCCTTGAAAATTCGGCCATTCTTAGGATTGGCTGGATACTATCAATGATTCATTGCGAACTTATCAAAGATTGCTCAACTATTGACGATGTTAACTCAAAAGGATAAGAAATTCAATTAGGGATTTTAGCAAGAAAAGGCTTTTCAAACACTAAGGTACAAGTTGTGTAACGTGCGGATATTAATTTTCCTTGATGGATCAAATGCCTTCGTGGGATTACGCATTAAGACAACTTAAAGTCTATGTGTAAAGTTTTATGAAGCATAATTTAGAATTAGGTACGGTAGTGTTCGGACTTAAGTTTTGGAGACACTACTGTACGGAATGAAATGTGTTATCTATACCAGCCATAAGAGCCTCCAACATATTTTTGACTAGAATGAATTGAACATGCATTATACTTGTGAGATCCCGTATGATGCTTTGAGTAGAAATGTATGTGTTAAACCATTACGTGCAAGAGCTTTAGGAATGACCATACAATCAAACCTAAAGGCTCAGATCTTGACGGTATAAAGTAAGACACTAAAGAAGGAAAATGTTGCTAGTGAGGAGTTTCGAGGGTTGGATAAACATATGAACTGTAAGGAGGATGGTGTAAGGTATTTTGTGGATCGTATATATGAAGATCAAGTATATGTTGGACTCACCTTAGATTGTGTTTATATTACTTTGTAATAGGTTTAATGCTAGTTTACTTTTGAATGTTGTTCATTTTGTTTAGTTTTGTAGTCCAGCGAAACTATGAGCAAAACTGGAGTTTCGCTCATAGTCAGTTGTTTAGTTTACCCGACGAAACTGTTGTTTCTACCGGGTGAAACTATAGTTTCGGTAGCATAGTTTTGGTGACAGCAAAACTGTCTGCAGAACTAGGACTGCTATATATAGATTTCATCTTGTTCATTGTTGGGTATCCTTGCAAAAACCCTAATCGAATATTTGTGTTGCAAGAGACCTTTGTAAGGTGCTCTTCACTGAAATATATTGAGCTTTCTTCTTTTGATTGTATTGGATCATTATTGCTTATATTAGAATACATTTTGCTTGTTCTTATTCATCTTCATCTTTATTGTTTGTTATTGTTTTTGATATTGAACGACTCAACTCATCATTTGTAAGGTGCTCTTGATTGTTTGAGGTTTTTGTTTGTTTTTATTCAATATCTATATTTTATTAATTCTGGATCAAATTTGAGTGTATTTTATATGGGATTTGATTGAATTTTGCTTGTTATTGGTTGGGAATGCGCTGTGAATCATCAGATCTCAAATCCATTGAGGTTTGGGTGATTTCAGATTGATTTTAGGTTAAAAGGGGTTTCAGATTCATCCAGCAAATCTGCTGATCATCCAACGAAACTTGCATAATCAGTCAGTGAAACTACACATGTTTTACACTTTGCAGTTGATTTTCAGCATCTCTGCGAAAGTAGAGACCTTGAACGAAAGTTCAACAGTGCTTGTGTTCATCTTCCAAGCGAAATTGTTGTCGAAAGTATCACTGAACGAAAGTTCAAGCTTGTTTGGTGCAAAACTGTCGGCAAAACTAAGTATTTTCAAGCTTCCGACAATCGAAATTGCTGCCAAAATTGCCAGCGAAATTACTGTCTGCGTTGTGAAACTAGTGTTTGTGTGAAACTAGCTCTGCGAAACTATTTATTCCCTCCGAAATTGTCATTTCTTCTGTGAAACTAGCATGTCAAAGATGACTACTCTCACCCTTGCAGATTTAGAAAGTGTAGCTCCTAACAAACCTCCAAGACTCATAAACGGTGACAACTTTGAAGATTGGAAGAGATGTCTAAGCTTTTTTCTTCTACACCGACCACAATCAATGGGAATCTATCATCACTAGTCCGCACATACCAACGGTCACTGTTGGTTGTATCGTGTCTTAAAACATGGACCCAACCACATTCAATGAGAAGGATCTGAAGATGATTGATCGAGACTAGAATGCTTTTCGAGCATTAACTCTATGTCTTGCACCTGATATCTACAATCGATTTTCCGAACATAAGAATGCAAAGTCTTTGTATGATGCTCTATGTGAATTCTATGATGGAAATGAAGATCTAAAGAAGGACAAGAAAGCCCAAGCTCAGAAGGAGTTTAATTCATTTGTCGGACATAAGAATGAAGACCTTGATTCATTTGAAGAATCAGCCAATGTGATTCTGAATGAGCACACACCCTGTGTGAAAGGTTTTGGTCCTGATTGGCTATTTGATCTTGATTTAGTTACCAACTATTTTAACAAATATTGTGAAGATGTTTCAGGATCAACAGGTAACACATCAACAGAAGATCCTGATCCAAGATTTGAGCTGAGAAGGCCAAAACAGACTACATCTTCAGATGCAATGGTAACTAACCCTGCAAATGAAGTTCCTATTAGCATAATAATGATAGATCATGTTGATACTTCTCAAGTACCTAAAATTTCTAGCTCAGAGGTACAAGAAATAAATGAAGGAACTTCAAATGTAGGAGAAAACGGTAGTGGTAACAGTGATCAAGAATTTCTTGATGCTGATAACCACTCCATTGATGACAACATCAATGATGTCACACACTCATTAGATCAAGTTTCTCTTGATAAGTGTGCTGATGTGGTGGAAGATACTTCGTTGTCAGATCTAAAATTTTCAAATCTAGATCTGTCTAAACAACTTGCTGTGATCCCTCAACTCAGGATCCACAAGTCACATCCCACCACAAACATCATGGGAGATGTTGACAAGGAGGTGAGAACAAGAGGACAAACCCATGAACAAAATGTTTGTCTACACTCTTGTTTCTTGTCTCAGATAGAGCCAAAGAATGTTGATGAGGATTTGAAAGATAGAAGTTGGGTTGAAGCAATGCAAGAGGAACTACTTCAATTCAAAAGACAAAAGGTTTGAAACCTATGTCCTCTTCCTTATGGGCAGACTATTATAGGTACGAAATGGGTGTTTAGAAACAAGAAGGATGATAGAGGACTTGTCATCAAGAACAAGGCAAGACTGGTTGTTCAAGGGTACACACAAGAAGAAGGAATTGACTACACTGATACTTTTGCTCATGTAGCAAGACGTTGAAGCTGTTAGGATATTCCTGGGATTTGCTACATCCAAGGACTTCAAGGTGTACCAACTTGATATCAAGTGTGCATTTTTATATGGGGTGATTGATGAAGAGATGTATGTCAAACAACCACCTGGCTTTGAAGACCCAGATCATCCTGAGTATGTTTGCAATCTTGATAAAGCTCTTTATGGGCTACACCAAGCTCCAAGGAAGTGGTATGAGACACTATCTCAGTATCTCTGTCAACATGGATACAAGAAGGGTACTATAGATGGTACTCTCTTCATCAAAGGAAAAGGAAATGACTTAATGCTAGTTCAAGTATATGTAGATGGCATCATCTTTGTGTTAACTAATCCAAAGCTCTGCAAAGACTTTAAGAAGTTGATGAAGAATAGATTTGAAATGAGTGCTGTGGGAGAACTCAATTTCTTTCTAGGAATTCAAGTGAAGCAAGTTGACAATGGCATCTTCATAAGTCAGTCAAAGTATGTACAAGATATACTTACAAGATTCAACATGACTAAATGTAAGGTAGCAAAGACACCCATAGCCAGAAACAACTCTTTTGGACCTGATCTTGAGGGGGAGTGTGTAGATGAACATCTTTATCGGGCAATGATTGGGTCTCTTATGTATCTTATAGCTAGCATGCCTGATATTATGTTTGTTACATGTATATGTGCAAGATATCAAGCCAACCTCAAAATGTCACACCTGGTTGTTGTCAAAAGAATTCATAGATATCTCAAAGGTACTCCTAAGCTAGACCTTTGGTATGCAAAGAACTCTGACTTCAATTTGTATGCTTATACAGATAGTGACTATGATGTTTGCAACATGAATTCAAAGTCCACATCTGGGGGATGTCAATTCCTTGGTGGAAGGATAGTCTCATGGCAATGTAAGAAACAATCCTGTGTATCTACATTAACTGCTGAGGCTAAATACATTGCTGCTGCAAGCTGTTGTGCTCAAGTACTTTGGATTCAAAATCAGATGCTGGACTATGGATACAACTTCAAAGAGACTCCTATCCATATAGAAAACAATAGTGCTATGTCTATCATACAGGATCTTGTGCAGCACTCAAGGACAAAGCACATCAATATCAGGTATCATCTAATTAGAGATAATCATGACAAGGGATTGATGAAACAAATCAAAGTTGATAAAAATGAATAATATGTTGATTTGTTCACAAAAGCTTTTGATGAGCAGAGATTTAAATATCTTATATCAGCTATTGGGATGACTAACCTTGAATATATTTTCTTGAAAACTTAATCTATATTATTTCTAAAAGGAAGTGTGTGTCCTAAGTTGTCTAAATCACCTACATAAGCCAAGTTTATCTTGGAAGAAATCTTTAAAAAATGATATTCCTTAGCATTTTGAAAAATTACTAAGTGTATTTTCCTTCAAAAGATCTTAAAATTGCCTTTGGAAGAATTTTAAGTCTTCAAAACACATAACTATTTAAAGGAGATTTACCTTCGGAAGAAATTTCATATTTCTTCTAAAGCCAAAATATGCTTTTAAGTACTCATGTATATTTCAAGAACAAATTTCTTCCAAAAGCAATTTCTTTCGAGACTAAAACTCTTTGGAAGAAAATTTGCCTAAGTAAATTTTCTTCCGAATCCATTTTTCACTAAGCTTAAGAATATCATCCGAAGTCAAATTTTGGCTTTGGAAGATTTTCACAAATCTTCTGAAGACAAATTTCCTTTTGGAAGAAATATCAACTTCCAAGAAAACTACCTTTTTGGGCACTTTTTCAGAGGTGAGACCGACATTCGGACATCAAAGTTTATCCTTTTGCATTAACTTTGTCTCAAGTCCTTTTCATATAATTATACCCAATGGTTCCCCTCCTTTCACTATCTTCTTCATCTGAATTCTCTCTAAACCTAAAAACCCACTCACCGCCTTTGTTCATACATTTCTTCACTCCAAAGCTACCATAAAATGGCAAACCTCAACCGCAGAAACCAGCCAGATTTCTCCATGCAGCTTCATAGGAAACACAACTAGATTGCTCTGTTAGACTCTGAGAATTCAAGTTTCTCAGAGGTTTGCCGCTTTCTTTCACTCTCCAAATACTTCACCTCCCTTACCATTGATCCTCCAATTTATAAGGATCATCTTTTGAACTTTTAGAGGACCTGCCAAGAGGTCACCATGGATGGGGAGAAGGCACTGTCTGCTACAGTGCAGGGGAGGACAGTGTTCATCACTCCAGCCTCCATTAACTTACACTTACAGCTGGATGATGAAGAATGTGAAGTGACCTTTCCAAAATCTACTGTAAATCATTCTTTTGAGCAGATGGGCTATGAGGGAGACTTATCTGTTAGAACCTTCAAGAATGGAAGGTTTCCTCTCAATGGAAGGTTTCCTCTCAATGGAAGTAACTCCTACATGTTGTTATTCATAGTCTGTCTAACAAACATGGAGGATGGAACAAATTCCAGGGGATCTCTTCTTCATAGTTCATGGAATGGTTCATGGGGTCAAGTTCAGGTATTCATAATTTGTATATACTAATTTACTTACAAACTTGGACTCCTTAGAGTATTACATGTTTCCTAGATATGTTCAGCACATACTTAATTGTAAAATGGGCTCACAGTTGAGGGGAACAGGTAATATTCTTAAAATAGGACAGATGAAGCCCGATATCTTTAAAATAATGAGAAAGCCTACTCTGGGCTTCTCAGGGATAGAAACAGCCCTGGTCCTAAAAATGTTAGAGCTCATTGCTCAAGGTGACAACCTAGCAGCACTCAGCTGGTGTTGAACCCACACCTTCCACTTTAACAGCACCTACACAGCCACAAATAACCCTAACCTACCAAAGAAGATCCAAACTAACGTCTGCACAAGTTATTCAACCTGTGTAGGCCCCCATATCACCACCCATATAGGAAGAAGTGGACACTGGAGCTCCCACTTCTCCTGAGGAGCATACCACTCCCATTTCACCTATAATCAGCCATGAGGTTCCTCATGCTCAGGCTGATGAGCTCATGACCCACAAAGCCTTAAGCCTTCACTCAGAGTCTCAACACCCTAGTGAACAACCTTCAGGGGGAAGTTACCATCCTGAAGATCAAGTATAGCTTGGACTCACCTTAGTTAGTCTGTTTATTTTGCTTTACTTGAAATAGGTTTGATGTTACTTTATCTATTATATGTAAATATTTATTAGTTTTTGGTTTTGAATAAGTTTCACTGACCATCGCCGGTAGTCAGCTGACTTAGGTCACCCGACGAAACTGTGTTTTGCAGCCGGGTGAATCTATAGTTTGGTCAGGATGTAGCAAAACTGTCAGCGAAACTATCATTTCAATATATATCAAACTTTGTAATCGGTTGTGAAAGTTTTGCACAACCCTAATTTGAGAATACACTTTTGTATTACTGTTCTTATTGTGTTTATTGGCTGGAATCATCATTTCTTATCTTTGAGCCTTGTTTGTTTGATTCTACTTTGATCAAAATGGTTTTATATTGAAACTCTTTCATAGATTAGTGTTTTGATTGTTGTTTGAGTGGGATTTGGTTGTTATTTTTCATCATTTGCACTGTTGTCGATCATCAATGGACCAACAATATAGTATCAAAGCCTTAGTGCTCTTGATGTGTTCATTGATTGGGTTTTAAAAGGGTTTTTAATAGAAATCAGTGTTTCAGCAATTTTAGATCATTAGAGTGTTGTTTTGGCTTGAAAACCTTTTCAAAAATACTTTGTTTAAGTATAGGAAGTTATCCCATTCATCCAATCACCAATTCACTGTGATTTTGGTGATTTCAGATTAAATTTCAGTTCGAACAATCTCTTGTGTGCTTCCAGCGAAACTAGTTCTGCATCTAGCGAAACTAGCTCTGTTTCTAGCGAAACTACCATCTTCAGTGATTTACTGAATTTTCAGTGGATTCCAGCAAATCTACATAGTTTGAACGAAAGTTCACCATAATTGACCAAGCTACCAAGCGAAAGTGCTGGCGAATTTGTCTTAGAATGAAAGTTCTACTAGTTTTGGTGAAACTGTTAGCGAAATTAGATGTTTTAAAGCATTTCCCTAGCGAAACTGTTGCCCGTTTGCCCAACGAATCTACAGGCAAATCTACCAGTGAATTTATTGAAATTCAGCGAATCTATTCCTCACCTTGAAAATGACATCAACCAACATTACCATCTCTGATTTGGAAAGTGTTGCACCAAATAGGCCACCGAGGCTTTTAAACGGTGATAATTTTGAGGATTGGAAGCGATGCTTGAAGGCCTTTCTCTTTTACACAGATCATAATCAATGGGAATCTATAAAGAAAGGTTCATACACTCCAACGGTGGCTGTCGGTGAACAAACCAGAGTTAACACTGACTCCTCAACATTCTCTAAAAGAGATATGAAGCTCATCGATCATGATCAAAAAGCTTTCAGGGCCTTGACCTTATGCTTATCACAAGGCATATACAATCGTTTTGCTGAGCACACAAGTGCAAAATCTGTGTATGATGCCTTATGTGAATTCTATGATGGAAATGAAGATCTAAAGAAGGATAAGAAAGCCCAAGCTGAGAAGGAGTTTAATTCATTTGTTAAACATAAGAATGAAAGCCTTACTGATCTTACTAATAGATTTTTGTCAGTCTCAAGCACTCTGAAGAAATATGATGAGCAGTTGGGTAATCATAAGTAGGTGACCAAGCTTTTAGACTCTCTCCCACCTCATTGGAGCTTACAAGTGAGGATGCTGAAGCAGGAGAGAAACTTTGCTGATTACAAGCTTATGGATGTAATCAACAAACTAAAATCTTTTGACTTAGATCTGGAGAGAAGGGAATACAATCAATCCTTGGTGCCAACCACAGTATTTCCATAAAATGGTACATTGATTTCATCCGCTGCAAATTTGACTATGTATGGTGCATCTTATGGTGGATCTATAGGAATTGGTATGTCAGACAAGGCAAGTGGTGGATCTACAAATGTTGGTTCAAGCTCAAAGACATCTGTTACCACTCAAATTCCTTCTGATACCATGGCACTGTTTGGGATGTTTGTTCATAGTTATAAAGCCTTAGTTGCTGGAGAGCTCAAGGGTAAGGGATTGACAGTTAAGGATATGTATCAGGTGGATCCTGATGATTTATAGGAAACTGATATTCAGTGGCAAATGGCAATGCTCACACCACGTGCAAGGAGATTTATGGAGCGTACTGGAAGAAAGAACTTTAGCAATCATAATCAAAATTCCAAACTTGGTTTTGATAAGTCAAAGTTGAGATGTTTTAATTGCAAACAATTGGGACATTTTAAAAGAGAATGTCCTTCCCCAATCATCACTGAACTAGGAACGACTGGAACTTCAAAAGTTATCCTAATTGCTGAAAAGGAAGAAGCCAAGCAAAAGAAAGAAACAACATTGATTTCTAACTTTGATTGGAGTGCAGAGATTACAGAAACAGAGGAAGAGATCAATCAAATGTTAGTAGCTGAGGTGGTGAGGACAGAAGAGGAGTCAGTGGAAGAGTTTGATTTTTGCAGTAAATTTAAGAATGAGGTTATGGTAGAAGCTTGTGATGGCAGTGTCAGGGAACAAGGTATGGATGAAGAAAGGGAGGTTGAGGAAGTTAAAGAACAGAAGGTTGAAGAAGCTGAAGAATGTTGAAAGAAAGAGCTGGTTAAGAAAAAGGAGGTAAAGCTGGAGATAAAGGAAGAGTTGAAAGAGGAAACAGGTGAAGATCATAGAGCCAGCATGGAAGCTGTGAAGAAGGAGGAAGAGGAAAGGAAGAAGAACACCCCAGTCTGTCAGTGTGAAAAGGCCCTAGCCACCGAGAAAGTGGTCATGGATCTTCCTTATGAGGTAATTCAGGATATGTGTTTTTCTCCATGTAAAATTAGATTATCTGGAGTTTATAAAGCCAATAGGTTATTATTAGAAAATAAAAAAGAGCAAAAACAAATAAATAAGGAACTTAAAATAAATGAGCCTAAATATTTTATCAAATTAAATGAGGCTTTAAAAGAAAATGAGCATTTAAAAGAAATCTTATAGAAAGAAATGTTGAAATTGAGTCATTAACTGAGTGTGTAGCTCTTGCTGAGTTTGAAACAAGAAAATTAAAAACCAAGCTTGAAAAATGGATGATATCTGGGATGAAACATGAGGATCTTTGCAAAAAGCAAAGGGGGGCTAGACATAAAACAGGGCTGGGATATAATGAAACCACTCATGTTTATCCTACTGCAAGTACTTATTGCTATTCACCTATGCCTACACCTCATCCAATGAATAATTTCATTCAGAATGATACTAACAGTTTGCATGCAGGTCTAGAAGCAGTGAATCATAAGGAGATTTGAGAGGATTATGGTTACGGTAGCAGTAATGGTTTGGGTAGCACTAGTTAAAGCTTTTGTGATTCTAAAAAGTCTTTAAAAGACACTAGTTTAAGTAGTTTTACCTCCTAACAGTCTATTTTAGACAATAGCTTTTGTAGTTTTAGTTCTAGTCCATCTCATTCATTATCAGTTGTTTCTAGCTCATTTTCAAATGTTATCAGTGCTTGTGTTAATGAAAATGATGAACGTTCTAATGAAGCCTCAGTAAGACTTACAGACTCAAATTGTTTTAAAAATTTCCTATCTCTTCTTATCCCATCTTTTACCCCAATTCGGATTTCTAAACCAAAAGAAATAGGAACATCTTCCTTAGAAATTAAAATCATTAATGAAAGTGATTCAGAATCTGCTAAAATTAAGGTCTCAAAGGAAAATATAAAAGAATCATATGATACATGCAGCAATTCTGACTCACATACGACTAATTCTGATGAAGATAGTGTAATTAATCACAATCCTGTTTCTCACTGCAAAGAGAAAGGTTTGAAATATCATTGCTTTAAATATGGGAAGGATGATCATGTGATTAAAAGTTGTCCTAAATATATTGATAAGAATGTACATAATCGTTCTTTGGGAAGTCGATTAAATCACTTTGTAAATAATTTCTTTTGTAAAAATTCTTTTTATTCAAAACCTAAGTTAGTCAAAACTTAGGTTCCTATTTCCAAAACCTAACAATCTTTGTGTTCTAATTCCAGGATCATTCAAAAAAACTGTCAATAGCTTATGGCATGTTGATAGCAGATGTTCCAGGCATATGACCAGGTTGAAGGATCTTCTCACCAACTATAGGATAATAAATAGAGGATATGTTGCATTTGCTGGAGACAAGAAAGGTGAAAATATGATTGCTTAAGGTGAAGTCTCAAATGGTTCATTAACTCTGGAGAAAGTGAACTACATTCCAGAACTGGCATTCAACTTATTGAGTGTATCACAGACATGTGATAAAGACATTCCTATATTGTTTATGAAAAATGAATGCTTGTTCCTGAAACCCGAGTTCACTATTCCAGATGATTTAATAATCATGCGAGCTCCATGGAATATCGATACATACCTGCTGGATATGGGATCAACAGAATCTATCTCGACTGTGACATGTCTTCTATCAAAAGCTTCCATATGAATCATTTTTATGGCATAGGCGTTTAGGACACGTTAATTTTAAAATAATAAATAAGTTGGTTAAAAACAATTTTGTTAGGGGGCTACCACTGAAAGACTTTTCAGTGGTAGAGAAGTGCATGACTTGTGCTAAGGGAAAACAACACAAAAAGCCACACAAGCTTAAGCTTGAAAATACAATTTCACATCCCCTTGAATTGTTACATACTGATTTATTTGTTCCTATAAGCGTTAAATCTATCGCTAAGAAACATTATTGTTTGGTTGTAACAGATGATTTTTCTCGATATTCGTAGGTGAGATTTCGGGCAAATGACACCGCAGAGTTGCAGCAGCTGATCCTGTCAATTGAAACCATCATCAAACAGAAGGTTATGGGCATCAGAAGTGATAATGGAACCGAATTCAGAAATCACATCTTTTACTCATTCTGTGCAAGCAAGGGCATTCTCAAACAGTTTAGTGCTGCAAGGACACCTTAACAAAATGGTGTTGCTGAAAGAAAGAATTATACACTTATCGAAGCAGCAAGAACTATGTTGATTGAGTCAAAGCTTCCAATTATTTTCTATGCAGAAGCAGTTAGTTGTGCTTCTTATGTACTGAACAGGGTGCTTATTGCAAAATACAAGATGAAGACTCCATATGAGCTTCTTCATAAACAGAAACCCTTGATTAACTTCTTTCGTCCATTTGGTTGCTCATGTACCTTGTCAAATACGCAAGCACAGAAGTCAAAGTTTGGTGCTGTTTCAGACGAATGTTTCTTCATTGGCTATTCTTCCTCACAAAAGGCGTATCGTGTGTACAATAAGAGGATACACATTGTGCAGGAATCCTTCTATGTTGATTGGCAAGAGTCAAATTCACCAAACATGGGGTCGGACCCAGAAAGGTTTTAAGACTCTAACACTGTCTTCAAATCATTCAATCTTCCAATATTTGATGATGATGTTGTTCCTCAACCCAATGTGCAAATCATTCTTCCACCTGAACCACAACCATAACCACATTCACCACCCTAACCCGAACCTCAACCTCAACCACTATATGAACCTCCATCTCCATTTGATATTCCATCCACACCTCAACAACAAGCAATTCCTTAATCACAACCATCTTCCCCTTTCTAACCATCCCAGACTAACTCTTCAACTCAATCAAAACCTTTAACTCTTAACACCAATTTCAAAACCCTAAAAGACCACCCACACGACTACATCATTGGTTCCATTACTTATGGTGTGAGGACACGGAGTCAATCTGGATTGATAAGTGAATGTTTCTATGCATGTTTATTATCTCAAGTTGTACCTAAAAATGTAACAGCAGCACTTCAGGACCCAAGTTGGGTCGAATCTATGCAAATGGAGCTTCAGCAATTCAGGAAACTGAAGGTTTGGCAACTGGTTGATCTTCCTCCAAATAAGTTTCCAATCAGGACTAAATGGCTCTTCCGAAACAAACCTGATGATCGAGGAGTCATTATCAGTAACAAATCTAGGCTGGTTGTTCAAGGATTTGCTCAAGAGGAAGGTATTGATTATACTGAAGTGTTTGCTCCGGTTGCTCGCATTGAAGCTATTAGAATCTTTCTTGCTCACGCTACTCACAAGAACATTAAGGTTTTTCACATGGACGTGAAGCGTGCATTTCTCTATAGAAACATTGATGAAGAGATTTATGTCTCAGCCTCCAGGTTTCGAGGATCCAGATTTTCCAAATAAAGTGTACAAGCTTGATAAATCCTTATACGGATTACATCAAGCACCTCGTATCTGGTATGAAACCTT
>BJCO01361865.1:0-14721 GCA_018326465.1 Flaveria floridana | reverse complement strand
AGTTACTTTGTTTCTCTAATTTACAACATGAATTGCCATCTTTTATATACTTATGTATCCAAAACTATAGAATGCTCACCAACATCTTTATGTTGACCTTTTATTTTTAACATGTTTCAGGAATACCTCAAGTATGTGTTCTACACTTTGAAGCTTGTCACACTTAGGACTGGACTTAGAGAAATAAACGAATGATCTTGTTACTTTTATCTTTGTATTCTTAATGTATCTTTGTTTGACATTTTACTTCTAATGTTATAAACCAATCTTACGATTAATATATTTGGATTCAATAATAGGGTTATGTGGCTGTGAACAATCGTAACTCTCACACCTCAATGTTTCCGCCGTCATGGTTGGGGTGTGACATTAAGGAGGTACTTCCATTGGTAAAATACAAATTCATAAGAACAAGAAGAAGAAATGGTCATCAAGGTACGGAATTCACTCCTGTCTTAATGATGAAATTTCATAAGAGCAAAAATGGCGAATGGAAAATTATCACCAAAGTAAGGGAGTCACCCCTGTTTTGATGAGATAGATTCATTTAGGAGACACAAGTGTCCTTAGTAATAGGTTGACTTGCAGACTCTTGCATTGCCTATGGTCCAAAACGGTTAGAAGATTTTACAAAGTTTGTCAATGAAAAGAGAAAGAACATCGGCTAGAAATTCAGAAGATTTCAAGTTACTTCTATGTAACATTAACAGGAAAAAGAAGATCATACTTGCTAGGGTTAGGGTTAGCGTACCTGATAACAGAATCAATGGTGATAGATTTTCAAATCTTGAATGGTTTAACCCAGGAAAACAAAGTCAATAACAAGAATGATTCAATACAACAACGAGATGTAAACGCTCGGTTCATAATCCAAAAAGGAATGCATTGACTTCCTTTAGCATGAGGTCAACTAAAACATTATTGAAGATACGCATACTTATAAGTGGACACTCATCTCATAGGTTCCAGGTCAAGTAAACGGATCCAATGGTCGAATCATATTAATGTGTATACCTTGCCTAGAAAAAATATCCCTAGATACAGGTATCCCACTTTTCAGCATTGCATGAATTCAGTTATGGGACATATTTTAAGGAGATTTTAAAACCATAAGTAACAATTTAAAGTTTAGAAACTATTTGATTTAGGCACACAATGCCTTTAAATATGCATTAAGATTTATATACGCATTGACCAACGTATACAGATAGTTACATGAGGAACATGATGTATAACGATGTTTTAATCATAGGAATTGAGGAGTAAAACGAGTTACACGTCAATGAGAACATTCTATAAGATGAATGAAGATATTAGAATTTGATAATAAACCAGTTCAAGAAATCAAGAATTTTTTGATATTTGTTTAAAAAAATATAAATAGGATGGTTCCATTTGATACCACATAGCCAATAGGAACATGGACACGTCGAGGTGACTTAATCCCAATTACCTTTGAGGAGATGTGTATGTTGACCATAATTTTGCACTCATCCCGGAAATTCCCAGGTAAGCATAACAGCTCTCGCAATGAGATTTATACGAAATGCTTGCCTTAGCCCGAGGGCCTTTTGCCAGGAAATCCAGAATACAGGTGTTTATGTGTCACACATTTCCCTAAGGCTATCAGAATTAAAACCTCGATAAGGTTTTCAAGATTTAGACATATCTTCTAAGGAATTTTCCCCACTCGAGAGGATGCGTAGGTTTCCACACATAGTCGAGAAGAAGATTTAGAAACTATTAGATATGATAAAGCTTAAAGGCATAAGAAGAGGATTAGGAAGTTGGGGTTATAAGGTTCAAGGCATAATCCTAAGGCAGTGTTTATAAATATAAACAAATAGCACGTAAAGATTTAGCACATAACAAGGAACACATAAGATAAACATATAAGCAAGCTTACAAGATCATAACGAGCTTTCATGAAAGGGTCCCTAGGTTAACCATAGTCTAGGCCACCATTTCTAATAACCTACATCCCTATAGTTATGGGCTCTGATACCAATCTATCACACCCCAACCTTAACAGCGGAAACGTTAAGATGTGAGGGTTAAGATTGTTCATGCCACACAATGCTATTTACAAAGTGTCAATATTACAAATTTTCAAGGTTCATAATATACATTGAGTATAAACATAAGATTCAAGCAATCAAAAATACAAAAGATTCCTGTCACACCCTGGGCCAAGGTAGGGTGGGATGTCACAGACTAGCATTAACATATGGCAGCGGAAACAAACCATCATAAGAGATCAAAGGAGAGAATATCACATGGAATAAATCATTAAAGAAAAATCCGGACTAGATACAAGTCTAGTCCCCATTACAAGTGTTTAAGTCATCATTTCAAAATGTTTTCATCAATAACAAAAGTAAATTGTTTCAAATGTTTTCAGAACATAATAAGCCAATGCGATGGGTCGTGGAGCTATATCAAGGTCTTCTACACAGCTAGACATCCATCACGGGTTACCTGAAACATGCTCAAAAGAAATTTGTGTCAACTACAAAGTTGGTGAATTCTAGTGCTTAAAGTTTAAAAACAAAAGGGATCAAATAAAATCCTCATTTGATTTAAAAGAAATCATAGTTTCAATATTATGGGGGATCACAATCAACCCTGCACTCAGTCCCGGCTAACCTCTTCTAAAATTGTGTTTTATCGGTTAATCCCGAAGGAAGAACTGAGCCCCAAACCAGTGTACCATACCTGTCGGATGGTTCACCATAGTTTCTTATAAAAACCTGTCACATGCCACAAATGATCCCTTAGGATCTCAGTGGGGTACTCTTCCTAAACGGAAGCCACTGTGTGTGGGGGATTCACCAAATAGATCTATCCATATAAAACAAGTGGTTCACACAAGAATTAATGATCGTGATATAAGCATGAGCAGGTAAACACAATTCCCACATACAAATACCCAGTAAAGCACATATATAGTTCAATTATTACAACGCATGCTTCATCCCAAAACAATAGTAAAAAGGGGATCACTATAACTCATCTTAAAGTTCAAGCTAATTTTCTTCGTGTACCGCGGAAGTCTCAAGCCTAGCACCCTATCATTAAAAATAAGTGGTAAGATACTGGTCCTAAACTTATATAAGATGTACTATATGTGCCAAGGAGTTGGTTGTCAGATTCGGCGTTGATTCGTTAAGGGTTGTATGAAAAGTTTCCTTTTATGGAAAGTCGTGGTTCTTATGTAATTAAGGATTTCTACACCATTAGTTAATGATACAATTTAAATAGAGTTGTTCAAGTGTTTAGTAGCTTCACATGAGTCGGTTATGGAGTTTGGTAGAATTTTACAGTTAAGTCCCTCAAGTTTCAAAATTGACCATTTCTACCCCAAAGTTTATTTTCTTGTACTTAATGAATTTTATGACCAAAAATCAGGTTCTTGAAGTTATTAACTCATTTTAAGTAAGTGTACACCAAATTTTCAGAATTGTAGGTCCGGTTTAATATCTATAGGTCTTACGTTCCCGGTTACGTTAAAACCGAAGGTTTTTAACGGTTAAGTGTGAATTTTCATATTTTGTGTCTTATACCATTAAATATTATTTTAAGGACATTTTTATAGGTTTCTAATCTTTTGATTATGAAATTTTAGCCTCTTATAGTTGAAAGCCTCGTTTTTACGTTTAACCCGTTAAAACGCGTTTTACCTGAATTTGACCATTTTAAAGCTTGTTTGACAAACATTTCAACTCCCTTAGATCTTATGACACTTAACTTACTGAAATAACATGGTTTTCATGTATTTTGGCTTTATACCATAATTTCTTGGACTTTTCTCATAATGTCACCCGGTTAATACCCGTTTTCAGTTAAAAATACCATTTAACTTATTTTTTGACCACTTAATCAAGAAATCTGGTCCAGAGCACTTTCTTAACCATTTTTGAGCCTAGAATTTTCTTTAAAAAGTTGAAATTACTATCTCTCTTATTTTTAAAGCATTTTACCATGTTTCGGGTCCCGAACACGACCAAAAACGCCTAGTTTCACCATGACTTATATTTTCAGCCATTAACCACATATCATACACTTAATTTTACCCAAAACCTTCTGAAATAATGGTCCTAACCCACGGTTAACTGTTCAACACAACAAGAACATCAACATGGAGGTTTTGCCTTATTCGACCATTGCACATGTGTAAATCATCATTATTTGTGTTCAAACATTCCCAAATCCTTATATAAGTTTCAAAACAGATTTTTAGGGGTCCTATAAGTCATTAATAAGTATGTTACAAGCATGAGTTTCGGTGGTTAGCAAATAATAATCTCGAAATAACAAAATCACCCCAAAGAGGGTTTTCTAGGTGTAACTCGGGTTACACCTATAGAATGACTTATCTAACGAGTGAGATGCCTTCAAGAACGTGAAAAGCTCTTCAAGAACAAGGTGGTAGAAACAAGTTTCTGTTAGATATAAGAATGGTAAGATCTTTGAGTGAAAAATGAAGAAAACACATGAAATGACCATTTCGGGTGACATGAAGCTTACACTTGGTGTTGTTCATGGTTTGGAGAGTGTAGATAGACAAGAATGGCCTGGAAACCCTTGGAAATGGCTGGAGAATCTTGAAAAAGTGCTGTAAGACCACGATCTTGCAAGATTCAAGCACCAAAAGCTCTCAAACCTTCACTTCTTTGCAGTTCGAGATTGGCCGATGGTGGTGATGATGTTGTTCTCGATTATGAGCTGAAATGGAGAGGGTTGTGGTGTTTTTTATGCTGGGATAATCCTAGATAAGAGAGAAGAGAGTGAGAGGAAAGATTGACAAGAGTTGCATGAAATGAGAGTGGAGGAGATGGTGGTGTGTTTGAATGGATCAAAAGTAGTAGGGGGAAGGGGATTGGTGGACAAGGGGATGACCGAGTTTTGGCCTCTTGTGAGGGTTTTTGTTTTAAAATTTAATTGGTAAATAATATTATGTGCAGTATTATTTAAGGTGGTAAGTTTTTAGTTAGTTGTTTAAGTGTTATGCATGAACATGCATGCATTAAGCCGAAGATTTATGTGTTCATACACATGTTAATTGTTTTCAATTATGATTTAATTGCATAGTTGACTACTTGACTTTCCCAGAGCACTAAGTTTTTCTAGGTTAAAGCTTAAACTAGCTAAAAGGTCACATAAAGTGACATAAAATGATAAGAATGGTAGTATTATCAAATGATGATTCTAATTCTATTGGAAATATTAGGATGATACAAGTCATAAATATTTAATAAGATGGTAATGATGCAAGTAGATTAGGGTTGGAATTATGACCTAGAGGTCAGTTGTCACATTCTCCCACCGTTTAGAAAATTTCGTCCCGAAATTTTAGCTTCGAGTAGGTTCAGAACGGGTGGGTTTGAAAAGGTGTGGATAACTCTTTCTCATCTCATTTTCTCTCTCCCAAGTGAATTCGGGTCCTCGCCTTGAATTCCATCTTACCTTGACTTTGGGTATGCGCTTCGTTGGAGTTTCTTGACCAACCGGTCAGTGATTTCCAAAGGTTCTCCCACGATGTTCAGCTTGTTATTGATTCTTGCTTCTTTCAACGGTAGCTCCAGGGTTTTGTCTACCCTGCACTTCTTCAAGTTCGACACATGGAAGGTGTCGTGTAACTCAACTTCTGAGCCAGCTTCAATTTGTATGCCACGAGGCCAATTCTCACAAGTATTTCGAATGGCCCAATGTATCTTGAGCTTAACTTTCCTCTCTTTCCGAACCTCATGGTTCCCTTCCATGTTGCTACTTTTGGCATTACTCTGTCACCCACCTGAAATTCCAATGGTTTTCGTCTCCCCTCAGTGTATTTCTTCTGACGGTCTCTAGCTTCCCGTAGACGCTCCTTGATTTTGAAAATCTTGTCGGTGGTCTCCAACACGATGTTGGGTCCCATTACTTGGCTATCACCGATTTCATTCCAGCTCAATGGTGATCGGCATTTCCTACTATACAGAGCCTCATACGGAGCTGCCTTGATACTTGTGTGGTAACTGTTATTATAGGAGAATTCCACCAAAGGGAGATGGTTGTCCCAGTTCCACCAAAGATGATCACGCAAGCTCTTAGAAATATCCTCCAAAGTTTGAGTGGTTCTTTTACTTTGACCGTCAGTTTATGGGTGGTGAGCAGTGATTAAATCCAGACGGGTTCCTAAAGCCTGCTGGACTGATTTTGAGAAACAAGAAGTGAAACGGCTGTCATGGTCAAAGATGATTGATAGTGGCACACCATGCCTTGTCACTATTTCATCGATGTACAGCTGATCCAGTTTTGTCAGGTCGTAGTCTTCTCGAATCGGTAAGAAGTGAGCCAATTTAGTTAGCCTATCCAATATTACCCAAATAGCATCATGACCTCTAAACGTTTTGGGTAACTTTGTAACAAAGTCCATCGTGACGTTATCCCATTTTCATTAGGGGATTTCGGGCTGTTGCAACGTCCCTGATAGTTTTTGGTTTTCAGCTTTTACCATGGCACAGGTTAGACATTTTCCAACATAAACAACTATTGCTTTCTTGATTCCAGGCCACCAGAAAAGTTCCTTTAGATCCTGGTACCTTTTATCGCTTCCGGGGTGAACCGAGTACCTAGATTTGTGGGCTTCATCGAGGATTACCTCTCTAATTCCCCCGTGCTTCGGTACCCACGTTCTCCCTTCATATTTATATATACCATCGCCATTCCTCTCTAACCGTTTCTCCATTCCTGATAACGCTTCCTCTGCTAAATTGTCTTCCTTTAATGCTTCGCCTTGAGCTTCTTTCAGCCTGGCGATAAGGTCGGTGTACACACTCATCCTTAAGGCACGAACGCGAAGGGGTTTTTCTTTTTCTTTCCTGCTCAAGGCATCTGCCACCACATTGGCTTTATCGGGATGGTAACGGATTTCACATTTGTAATCGTTTACCAGCTTGACCCAGCTTTTCTGGCGCATGTTCATCATCTTCTGGACCAGAATGTGTTGCAAACTTCGATGGTTATTATAGATGATGCACTTCGTCCCATAGAGGTAGTGCCTCCACATTTTCAGAGCAAACACCACGGCACCCAATTCCAAATCGTGTGTCGTATAGTTCTTCTCATGATCGTTCAGTAGTCTAGATGCATAAGCAATCACCTTGTTGCGTTACATAAGTACACATCCCAGGCCTTGACGTGAAGCGTCACAATAGAGTACAAAATCTTTGACTCCTTCTGGGAGGGCAAGGACAGGTGCACTACATAACTTCTCCTTAAGCGTTTCAAATGCTTCACTTTTCTCTTGTCCCCACACAAAGGTTATGCTCTTCTTAGTCAATGCGGTCAAGGGTTGCACAATATGAGTGTAGTCCTTTATAAATCGTCGGTAGTATCCGGCCAAGCCAAGGAATTACTTTATTTCAGTGAGAGTTTCAGGAATTTTCTGGTTCTTTAAAGACTTAATCTTGGAAGGGTCAACTTGAATTCCATTCTTATTTACCACATGCCCTAAAAATTGGATCTCTCGCATCCAGAATTCACATTTAGAGAACTTGGCATATAGTTGCTCATTCTTGATTAACTCATGAATCAATCTGAGGTGTTTCTCGTGCTCTTCCTTACTACGGGAGTAGATCAGGATGTCGTCGATGAACACAATTACAAACTTGTCAAGATATGGGTGGCATACGCGGTTCATGAGATCCATGAATGCTGTTGGTGCGTTAGTCAGTCCGGAGGGCTTGACTAGATACTCATAATGTCCATATCTGGTTCGAAAGGCTGTTTTGGGTATGTCTTCTTCTCTTATCTTCAGATGATGGTACCCTGACCTTAGATCTATTTTGGAGAAATAACTTGTTCCTTGCAGTTGATCGAATAGGTCATCTATTCTTGGAAGAGGGTGGCGGTTCCCTATGGTTAGCTTGTTCAGTTCCCTGTAATCGATGCACATACGTAGGTTTCCATCCTTCTTTTTCACAAATAGCACCGGGGCACCCCATGGAGAAACACTCAAATGTATGAATCCCTTGTCAAGAAGTTCTTGGATTTGCGACATTAGTTCCTTCATCTCAGGTGGGGCGAGTCGGTATGGTGCCTTGGCCACTGGTGCAGCACCAGGTAGTAGATCTATTTGGAACTCAACTTGTCAACTCGGAGGTAGTCCCGGTAAGTCTTCAGGAAACACTTCTGGATATTCAGAAGCCACTGGAATATCTTCAAACTTCTTCTCCTCCTTATCATTCATCACATAGAATATGAATGTTGGGCTTCCCTTCATAAGACTCTTGATAGCTTTTAAATGGGATATCATACGGCATAGCGTGTTACTTCTTTCGCCATGGACCACTAATACTTCCTTGTTGCTCAACAGTATCTTCAGTAGACGTCCAACACATACAATTTTGACTCTATGCTTAGCCAGCCAATCCATACCAACAACCACATCAAATCCTCCTAGTTTAATAGGCATCAAGTTTATCTTAAAGGTACTTCCTTCTAGATTCAATAAGAAATCTTTGATGACTTCGTTAGTTTCTAAGACGTTACCGTTAGCTAATTCGACGGTAAACGTATCAGTCAGGATGCATGCACTCATGTCAATCAAAGGCCTAAAAGTACTAGAGACAAAACTAGCAGTTGCTCCAGTATCAAATAGAACGGTAGTAGGATGGTTGTTTATAAGGAACGTACCGTTAACCACATCAGGCTCCTTACAGGATCCAGCCGGATCCATCACAAATGCTCTCCCCTTAGGCTTGTTGGGCCTGCCATCTTTTTCTCTCCCCAGCTTAGGGCATCTATTCCTCATGTGCCCTGGATCCCCGCACTCATAGCATTGTTTACCCGGCGCATACATACAGTCTTTGATTAGATGGCCAAATCTCTTGCATCGAAAACAAGGCATGGGGTTGCATTCCGCTTTATGATGAAGCTTGCATTTGTTGCAGAAAGGGCTTGTGCCTTGATACAATCTCCTAGCCTTTGTACCGTGCTCATTTCCTCTCGCTTCTTCACTAGACCTTTTGCTTGAACTACCACTGCTACCGACCGTCTTCCTGCCCTCAAACCACTTCCTTTTCTCTTCTACCGCCTTCTTTTTGTCCTCGTTTCTCCCATGCTTAGTCCACCCAGCTCTAACTAGGTCGTCGGTCAGACTACTAGTAAAGTCGACTACAGCTTGTAGGGTAGCAGGCCGGGAAGATCGAACCATGCCCCTAACCCTAGGGTGTAATCCCCAAATGAAACGGGCTACACCTTTGGATTTGGCATCACCAAGTGTGGTACCAGTCGGGACAATGCCAGGAATCGGTTGATGTATTCGGTGTAGTTAGGGCCTTTCATCTCCAGACTCAGGAATTCGGCCTCCAGTTTCTCTAGCTGATTGATTGGGTAGTACTTGTTGGTGATTAATTCCCTGAACTCAGACCAATTCATTCTTCCAATGGCATTCTGGCCTCGGGGCTGAATGATGGTTTTCCACCATTCCAGCGCTGGTCATTGAGGGATTGGGAAGCAAATCTCACCATATGCCCCAGTTTGCATTCGGTGATGTCCAACACGGCTTCAATTTCATCAAGCCACCTATAAGTTTTGACTGCACCCTCGGTGCCATAGAAGTCCTTTGGCTTACAAGCCATGAACGTCTTGTATGAGCATCCGTTTTTTATAGCCTCGGCTTCCTCCTTGGTTGCCTTCGTTATTATTGGGTCCATTAGTCCCTGTGGTGTTTCCCCCATCTGCGTTGATTTGTGCAATTATTATTGGGATCGCGTTAGCAATTTGCTGTGCCACCAGGTTGGCAATCCTTTCATCGTTCACTTGGTTGGCATTTCCCCCAAGTGGTGCTTCCGGTGGAGTAGGTGGTTGGTACCCACCTTGGGTAGCACCTCGTCTTCCAAATCGAGTCCCTCTCCTTGTTGGCATTCTGATAGTATCATAGATAAATTTGTTTAGCATCTCATACATTTTGTCTCAAGTATTCCATTTTATCTCATAATTCCTGTCATACAATAAAGTCATGCATTTATGCTTCATTCAAAGTATACGGAAATAACTATCCATAACTAACCATCAATTACGCAACACAAGGATTAGCATATTTTCCAAATAACTCACCCTGTAAGAGTTAGCATCATCACCAAATACTTTTCATAAATAGTTCAAATGTAGTCTCAACCATACATAGTAATAATATGTGTCATTGTTTCACAAATTGGAAGGTGCCATCACCCCCATAATAAAAATAGTTTCTGAAATAAATAGATAGATAGTTTCTCAAACAGTCTCGTGGCCTACTGCCAAGCATTCAAATACCAGCTACATCACCCCTGCCATTTCTTCTTCAACCATCCAAACCATCCTGAGCTTTTCTTCTTTTGTTCCTGCTCCAAGCGTTGCACTCCATGTGACACCATCATCGCCTGAAACTGAGAGGACTGTCAAGTTCGTGTGGCGTGTTAGAGGGTAAACTCATGACGCTGGATGGTTTTTAGGATCTCACTCAAACTAGGGTCTGACGGATCGAAGTCACTAGCCCGATGGCTAGACTGAGAGTACTAATCTCCAGCAAGTACGCTAGGGCCGTCATACATACTATGCCTAGGTGGCATCCAGTACACGTCGTGAGGCAGGCGTCGAAGGTGCTGGTGTCGGGGCCCTTGCATGTGGAGGTGGGGGAGGAGGCATCCTAAAAGAAAAGGAGAGTCCTGTTCTTGCACTCTTCCTAGGTCGAGTGACAACTCGGGGACCCCTATTCCCAATAGATGGGATAGGTGAGTGGTTAGGAGCTGCGACATCTGGTGAGTTGGAGCGTGTTTGGCTCCTAGCCAGTGATGTCGGGGACGAGTCTTCAGATGTCTCAGAGTCTTCAGAGGTCGCGGATAGCCAGCCAGGGTGTCCGCATCTCCGCAGATATGCCTCATACTCCGTCCGTGGCTTCACCCTCCTAAGGGTCCCAACAGGAGCAGTCTCATCAACAGGGCGTGCAGGTGCTTTACCTCTGTCAGCCATAGTCTGGTTATCCTGTAAAAATTGTCATGAGTAATTTTGTTTCTCATAGTTCATGGTTATAATAATAGTACTAGTAATAATAGTGATGGCAGTAGTATCAAATATTCCAATAGTATCCATAACCAAAGGTATCAATGAGTAATAGTATCAGATATCAATAGCCTCTTCAAATAATAACAGGTAAAGCGGTTTATCAAAGAAGGTCCAATTATTACCTAAAGGTCCATGATGGAATTTACGCGTCCAGTAAATTCATGATTACGTTGATCAAGTGTAATCATCAACTTACCCAACCTGATCATCCCAACACTTTCCCATAAGGACGGTCCTAAGGTGTCTGGGTTGTAGCCTAAGGTCTACTATGGTATTCCCGACTTCTATATAACCTTTGGCTCTGATACCAATCTGTCACACCCCGGGCACAGGTAGGGTGGGACGTCACAAACTAGCATTAACATATGACAGTGGAAATAAACCATCATAAGAGCTCAAAGGAGAGAATATCACATGGCATAAATCATTAAAGAAAAATCCGGACTAGATACAAGTCTAGTCCCCATTACAAGTTTTTAAGTCATCATTTAAATATGTTTTCATCAATAACAAAAGTAAATTGTTTCAAATGTTTTCAGAACATAATAAGCCAATGCCATGGGTCGTGCAGCTAAGTCAAGGCCTTCTACACAGCTAGACTTCCGTCACGGGTTACCTGAAACATGCTCAAAAGAAATTTGTGTCAACTATAAAGTTGGTGAATTCCAGTGCTTAAAGTTTAAAAACAAAAGGGATGAAATAAAATCCTTATTTGATATAAAAGAAATTGTTGTTTCAATATTTTGGGGGATCATAATCAACCCTGCACTCAGTCCCAACTAGACTCTTCTAAAATTGTGTACCGGTTAATCCCGTAGGAAGAACTGAGCCCTAAACCAGTGTACCACACCTACCGGATGGTTCAGCATAGTTTCTTATAAAAACCTGTCACATGCCACAAATGATCCTTCAGGATCACAACGGGGTACCCTTCCTAAACGGAAGCCAGTATGTGTGGGGGATTCCCCAAATAGATCTATCCATATAAAACAAGCAGTTCACACAAGAATTAATGATCGTGATATAAGCATCAGCAGGTAAACACAATTCCCACATACAAACACCCAGTAAAGCACAGATATAGTTCAATTATGACAGAGCATGCTTCATCCCAAAACAGTAGTAAAAAGGGGATCACTAGAACTCACCTTAAAGTTCAAGTTAATTTTCTTCATGTACCGGGGAAGTCTCAAGCCAAGCACCCTATCATTTAAAATAAGTGGTAAGCTACTACTCCTAAACTTATATAAGGTGTACTAGATGTGCCAAAGAGTTAGTTGTCAGATTCGACGTTGATTCGTTAAGGGTTGTATGAAAAGTTTCCTTTTATGGAAAGTCATGGTTTGTTATGTAATTAATGATTTCTACACCATTAGTTAATGATACAAGTTAAATAGAGTTGTTCAAGTGTTTAGTAGCTTCACATGAGTCGGTTATGGAGTTTGGTAGAGTTTTACAGTTTAGTCCCTCAAGTTTCAAAATTGATCATTTCTACCCCAAAGTTTGTTTTCTTGTACTTAATGACTTTTATGACCAAAAATCAGGTTCTTGAAGTTAGATAACTCATTTAAGTAAGTGTACACCAAATTTTCAGAATATAGGTCCGGTTTAATATCCATAGGTCTTACGTTCCCGGTTACGGTAAAAACAAAGGTTTTTAATGGTTAAGTGTGAATTTCCATATTTTGAGTCTTAGACCATTAAATATCATTTTAAGGACATTTTTATAGGTTTCTAATCTTTTGATTATGAAATTTTAGCCTCTTATAGTTGAAAGCCTCGTTTTTACCCGAATTTGACCGTTTAAGAGCTTGTTTGACCAAAATTTCAACTCCCTTAGATCTTATAACACTTAACTTACTGAAATAACATGGTTTTCATGGATTTTTGTTTTACACCATAATTTCTTGGATTTTCCTCAAAATGTCACCCGGTTAATACCCGTTTTCAGTTAAAAATACCATTTAACTTATCTTTTGACCACTTAATCAACAAATATGGTCCAGAGCACTTTGTTAACAATTTTTGAGCATGGAATTCTCTTTCAATTCTTTAAAGTCCTAGCTCTCTTATTTTTAAGTCGTTTTACCATGTTTCGGGTCTCGAACATGACCAAAAATGCCTAGTTTCACCATGACTTATATTTTCAGCCATTAACCACACATCATACACTTAATTTTGCCCAAAACCTTCTAAAATAATGGTCCTAACCCACGGTTAAACCGTTCAACACAACAACAAGTCATCAACATGGAGATTTTGCCTTATTCGACCATTGCACATGTGTAAATCATTATTATTTGTGTTCAAACATTCCCAAATCCTTATATAACTTACAAAACAGATTTTTAGGGGTCCTATGAGTCATTAATAAGTATGTTACAAGCGTGAGTTTCGGTGGTTAGCAAGTCATAAGGCTCAAAATAACAAAATCACCCAAAAGAGGGTTTTCTAGGTGTAACTCGGGTTACACCTGTAGAATGACTTATTTAACGAGTGAGATACCTTCAATAACGTGAAAAGCTCTTCAAGAACAAGGTGGTAGCTAAAAGTTTCTGTTAGATATAAAAAAGGTAAGATTCTTGAGTGAAAAATGAAGTAAACACATGAAATGACCATTTTCGGGTGACATGAAGCTTACACTTTGTGTTGTTCATGGTTTGGAGAGTGTAGATAGACAAGAATGGCCTGGAAACCCTTGGAAAATGCTGGAGAATATCAAACAAGTGCTGTAAGGCCACAATCTTGCAAGATCCAAGCACCAAAATCTCTCAAACCTTCACTTCTTTGCGGTTTGAGCTTGGCCGATGGTTGTGATGATGTTGTTCTCGATTATGAACTGAAATGGAGAGGGTTGTGGTGTTTTTTTCTGCTGGGATAATCCTAGATAAGAGAGAAGAGAGTGAGAGGAAAGATTGATAAGAGTTGCATGAAATGAGAGTGGAGGAGAGGGTGGTGTGTTTGAATGGATCAAAAGTAGTAGGGGGAAGGGGATTGGAGGACAAGGGGGCGGCCGAGTTTTTAGTTTTTAGTTAGTTCTTTAAATTTATTTAATTGGTAAATAATATTATGTGTAGTATTATTTAAGGTGGTAAGTTTTTAGTTAGTTGTTTAAGTGTTATGCATGAACATGCATGCATTAAGTCGAAGATTTATGTGTTCATACACATGTTAATTGTTTTCAATTGTGATTTAATTGCATGGTTGACTACTTGACTTTCCTTGAACACTAAGTTTTTCTAGGTTAAAGCTTGAACTAGCTAAGAGGTCACATAAAATCACATAAAATGATAAGAATGGTACTATTATCAAATGATGATTCTAATTCAATTCGTAATATTAGGATGATACAAGTCATTAATATTTAATAAGATGGTAAATATGCAAGTAGATTAGGGTTGGAATTATGACCTAGAGATTGGTTGTCACAATTCTATAGCATCATGTAACAATATAAGTTGTTTTATTATTCTAGGTCCAATCCTAGATGTGATCAAGTCTTCAAAAGCACGTAAGCAGTAACAAGTCCTGAAACATATTAAAAATAAAGGTCAACATAATGTTGGCAATTCATGTCATAGGTTAGTGAATAAAGTAACTAGGGATGTATGAACAAATGTAACAATCAAACCT
>BJCO01361864.1:0-14751 GCA_018326465.1 Flaveria floridana | reverse complement strand
GAGTATACAAGTCTTTTGTTCTTTTGATCAGTGTACAGTTGTGATTCCAACTGTAAGGAAGTGAATTCAGCAGCTTCTTGTTTACCATAACTGGTTCCATTGTAATCCCAGCACTCTTCATTTTAGTTACCAGTTTTACAAACCTGGCAATCTGAACATCCAACGCTTCTCCCACAACATGATTAAACATGTTAAACTCTTGATTTAGCATATCCTTCTTGCTTTCTCTCATGTCTTTATTGCTCATAATCTGAGTTTCTAATGCATCCCATAACATTTTTTCACCTCTGAACTCCTTAAACTTATGAGATATTTCAGTAGTCAAGGCCATAGTAATAGCAGCATAAGCCTTATCATCAAGCTCTAATCTCTTCATGTCATCTTCATCCCAAAAATGTTCTGGTTTCTTGACCATCTCCCCTTTATCATTCTTGTACAGGGGAATATAAGGACCATACATGATCGATCTCCACATCTTCGGTTTAGTATAGATAACATGATTTTCGAACCTGTAAGCCCAATCAGCATAATCATCTTCGCTGAGAAGTCTAGGTGGCTTGTTCCCAGTACCAATTTCAGTATCAAGATGAAGAGAAGCAGTAAGATGTTTTAGATTAGGTGTTGTTGAAGACATGTTGATAAGAGAATCAAAAATCAGACTTTTCATGCGAGAGCAAAAATCTTGCGACACCAGATTTCGCGCGACAACAGTTTTCTCGCGCGACTTCAATTCGTGCGAAATTTCACTTTATCCTTCAAGCGAAATCACGTGAAAAAGCAGAATAACTGCCTGTGCGAAAAAGCAGTTTTCGCACACGAAAAGTCCTGAATCTTTTCACACAATTGGTTTTCCCATTTGTGAAATTTACCAATTTTCACCACAAATTAACTGATTAGTTCCATTTTGAGGTATTTTAGTTCAAGTTAATCAGTGTTCTTTTCAATTTTAGGTCCAAATTCAATTAATTCAGTCCAAAAGGTCACTTTTCTTCAAAATTTCAGCAGCATAACCTTTTCCATATCGATTTCTCAATCAAACAAGTGAATAGGAAGATGAAGAATGATTTAATTTAGCCAAAAATGTCTTTAAATCTTGGTTCTAGAGCCTATTGCTCTAATACCAATTGTAAAACTCTGTCAAATCCCAAGATTACTAACCAAAATCTCAATCACAATAACGCGGAATGAAATTGCGATTGGAAGAAGACAAAACAATGATCAAAAGACTTCAATTGATAATCAATAATGATTACAATCTTGTGAGAAAATGCACAAAACAATTACAGAGAATATTGAACTGAACACTGTGAAAAACTTAGCTGCCAAAAGCTAAAATTACATATTTAAACTAAAACACTAGTTCTCGCGCGAGACAGGTTTTTTCATGCGGATATAGCTTTCGCGCGAGCTCTTCTCGTCGTGTGAGATAGGCTTTCGCTTGACTTCTTCATTTTGCTTTCGTTGTTTTGCCGAGCCTTTTATGGTCTTCTACATCTCCACACACAAGCAACCACTCCCCTTGCTTTGACGGCAGTTTGATCCCTCAACTGTGCACCCCTTCGGTCGACCGACACACACCAGCTCCTTTTTGTGCAGGTTGCATTTCTTTTCGTAGGCATTCATTACGTATTTTTTAGTTAGTCTTGTTGTCTACATTACATTTTCAGTTACGATTTTGTGACACAGGTCAGTTACGTTACGATTCTGCAGTCATTGGTGTTGCGGTGTATCCGGGTGCATGGCGGGTTTCTACGTGATCTTTCTGCCACGATTGTGAGTGTGCATGGGTCTACAACTGAGCAGACATATTTTGTGTGTGTGTATGGTGTATTTTTTACAGGGTATGTGTGTGTTTGTGTGAATCTTGTGCGTATATGTGTGCATTTGTGTGTTTGTGTGGGTGTTTAGGGTTCACGATTGTGTGTTTTGGATGTAATGCAGGGGTGGAGTTAATGTTTGGGTGGGGATATGGGTGATGTATGATATATATATATGTGTGTTGAAGCATGTAAATATACATGTACACATCAATGCTGAATTTTGAATGGTGTGATGAACATATGTATTAAATATATAATATTATGCACGTGTGCTTGTATATGTAGATTTTGGGCAGTGAGTGCTCTTGTAGGGAGTACTAGGTAAAATATTATTGTCATGTGCATGAAGACAACATATCTTAATATATATATATATATATATATATAGGTATAGTATTATATGTGGCTCTTAAATGTTGTTTATATTATGTGATTTTACATTTGTATATGCATATTATCGAAAGTGTGTTACGAATGGTCATTATGCAATATGATAAATGGGTTAAGCGTTATTAAGGAATAAGGTCTTATTATATTTAGTCTTAAAATTTAAAATGCGTTGACGAGTACCTTTATACATGATCTAGTATAAGCGAGGGTGATTGAGTTCGGGCATTAAAGGTGAATTGGTATATGCATGTGCTTGATTGCAATTAAAGGGGAAGTGTCGACAACCTATACCGTAACCGAGTCGTGGGACGCGAAACCGTACAATTTTTATGTTCGTAATTAATAATTAATATTAATTATATATTAATTGAAATTTAGGTATTCGGAAACCTAATTTCCCGCTATCTGCATTTTTCTTAAATCGTTGTACAATCAAGAAGAGTTCTCAACCCCACTTTACCTATTTCTTTAGGGTGAAAGAAACATGTGTTCTAAACATATTTTCATTTATCGGTATTACTGTAATATCACTTGTTTACTAATGTTATACCATACTTATGTCCTCATACTCGAACCGTTAATGTACATATTATAGCGAGATAATTGTAAGTAGATCAACAGGGTTTGACAAATCCCACGCGTGCTAGTCGTTCTAGCACGATTGCACACCAAACGGGTGTTTAATTGACCTAATTTATTTTGCTATGACTTGGTATTCACAACCAAGAGCTTCAATTAAATTGTCAGCTTCGGTTGCGAACTTCATACACTTAGTAACTTGTTAAGTGGACTAGCTATCTACTGATATTACTTTATGTACTGTATGTGCTTACTATTATGTTTTGTTTATCAAAACCTGTGAGCTCACCAACCTTGAGTTGACACTTCAACATGTTTCTTTTATGTTCTTAACCGAGCACGGCTAGGATCACTGCTTCTTAGCATACATCTTATTTGGGTCACTGAATACAATGTCATTTTCTATCAACTTATACATTATTTTGGATTGCGTGTGTTTAGCGCCATTTGAAATTACAAACTAATATGTTTCCGCATTTACTTTCATGCTTTCGTATTTAACTTTGTTTTGGGAAATTTAATGTTAACGAGCAATTATGTTTTGTAACTATTGTGTCGTTCGATGTAACTAGTGGCTAAGATCCTGGTATGTCACGCGCCTAACGGTATTACCCCATTTGTGGAAATTCAGGGTGTGACACATATATTGGATGCTTATAAACCCTTATCTTTATTGGCTTGTTCGTGTTTGGATCAATCCGAGTCTCATCATCAATGAGTTTAGATTTTTCAGTTTTGAAGTCTTTGAAGTTGGTTTTACTCTTCCTCCATATTAGATTCCTTATCCAATTCCCCTTTCCATAATTACTTGATTGACAAACGAACACGACCCATTGCATATAAATCTGACGTTGCAAGTGTATGAAAGTCATGTTCATCCTTAAAATACTCTATTGCTCCTACTCTTCTTTTAATCACATATAGCTTCCTCTCAGCATCATATGCCCAACTAAGAATCGGTTTTGAGTTTTCATACCTTATGAAAGGTTTGGAATGCCTCAGCGTGTGTATATAAGCTGGCGGTAGAGGAGCCTTGATAGTAATATTCCCTACCTGTCGTACAACAAATTGACCAGTTTGATCTGCTGCCTTGTCAGTCGTTTGACTAGTACTTGACTCTCGAACAATCACTCCTTCTCCAATCAAAATGACAGTGTAATCTACTATTTCCTCCAAATCATCAAAAGATCCAAAGTCATCATCATCTTCCTCAGCAATCATCCTTTGCTAGAATGAATAAAACTCATTCTCATAGGCCTCTTCAGTAGAAGGATCTAAAGGAGTGTAATCAACTGTATCATTCGGACTTGGTCCGGAGACATTGTCAGTGCCTGATGATCCAAAAGCACAAGTAGTTGCACCCATATCACCCCTTTGATCATCATCATCATCATTACCATCATCATCATCATCTTTCTTGTCATCCTTACTCTCTTTACCATCTCCTTCATCATCATCATCATCATCATCATCATTATCTTCATCATCCTCTTCATCATCACTAAATGCAAAAACTACCGAATCTAAGTCATCATCATCATCAACTGTATTTGGAATAGGCATAATATGCTCAGGCCCTACAACCGCCTCTCCAGTAAAATGTACTGGTTGATCCTTAGTAACCTGAATAGCAATAGCAGATGAAGGTTCTTGATCAACATCAACAGTGGCTGTTGTCCTTTCTGTATTAACCGGATCAACAACACGCTCTACAACAGAGACAAGATCATCAGCAGGTTTAGGACCGACATTTTGTTGTCCACCAGATTCTCTAACTTCCGTGGTATGTTGCTGAGTGAACGAAGAATATACACAGGAACTCAGATCTCATGGTTCTTCTCCTAAATCTGAACATAGCTAAACATTAAGTCTTGCTCATGCTCTAAACTCTTGATCTTCTCATCTTTCTCTTGCATACTCCTTCATAAATCATCAATCAACTATGTCTTGTCCAATATCTCTTTCTCTAACACACCAACTCTCTGTTCAAATGTAACTCTAGTAGGTGAAAACTATATATACTCTTGTTTTGGTCATGGCTCTGGAGTAGTATTAAGAAAACAACATCGCCAAATAAATCATCATGAGTTTGATCCCTGGATGGTGTGCTCAACACATCCTCAGTATTAGGCATAGATGATGACGTTACAGTTATTGATTCTGCAACAAAAATAGGTGTACAAGCGTCACTATCTATGACAGGAGTATCTGATATAGAAACATCACTAATTGACACAGTGGTCATTGGGGCTCGATGCTTATGTAACACTCCTCGTCCTCTACCCCTCCTACACGGACTATCAAAATCAATCCTCTTCCTTGCCACTGTATTCTTTCTTCTCTAAGTAGAAGGTGAATCCTCAGGTATAAAATCTGCATCCCTTTCATCAGTAGTGCGTTTAGTAGGAGTTACTTGCACTCTGGGACGCTCTTGAAGCACATAGGGTACATTCCTGATCTGGTCACTATCAGTCTCACTACCACTTTCAGTGAACCAAGTGTTCACTTCGTCCAAGTCGGACATACCAGCACCATGAGAACTTTCAGGAACCTTTTGAGCAGTACTAGTATAAGTACCAGCTTTGTCAGCTTGATCAACTTGGTGTGTCTTAGTCTCAGTCTTAGTCTTATATGGTTGTGCCTCTTCTTGAAATCCTTCAACAAAGCTTCCAAGTTTAGAAAATGGGAACCATCCTAAGCATTCTCTCTAGCTCCCTTCAAATACGTGAATATGTCTTTCTTCATCACCATTAAAACATAGGTAGATGAGTTAGACAGTGCTAACTCAGGATGAGCAGCATTCACTATCATCTGTATAACATGGGGTATATAATGAACTTCTTCCCTGTAATAGCTATCACATTCTTCCACGTCTCAGCAAACATAGCCTTGGATATGTTGTATGGTAGATCATCAACAAGTGATACTAGCCGGGATCCAAATATAACACTCAAACTATCCATTTCCGCCTTTAGGTTACTCAGGCAGTGTATCATAACATGAAATAGATACTTCAATAATAAAGGTAACTACTTATTCTCTAAAGAAGGGTATCTGTGACAGTATCCCATCCTGACCAAACAATCTTTAGCAACCTCATCGCGTATCTTCACAGGTACATTAGGCTGATCCTCTAATAATAAAACACTGTTAATCACCTCGGATGTAATCATAATCTTTTTTCCATTAACTGTCGCTGATATACATGGTTCTCCCTAATAATCTATCTCATTAGCTGCAGTAAGCCAGAACTGATCAATGACGTTAGTGTATATAGTTGGACTGGCTGTAATAGCATGACGCATACGAAAAGTCTTAATTCCCTCAATCAGAGATTTGGACAAAGCATTATCCTCTGGAACTTCCCCTAGATAAGCTACCACATTATGGTTCTTAATTAAAACCATTTGATGAGCCATCTAAAGGACAAGTATATAAAAATGATTAGTTATAGATTCATAATGATTCCAGACTTAAAGAATTTTGAAATTGAAAAGTTTTTGAACTTTTCAAGTGGATACTCTAATCGCATGTGATTAGTTGACTTCTCGTGCGAATAAATCAACTATTCACATGAATAATATTTTGACCAAAAGTCAACAAGTCGGGCGATAAGTCAAAGTTTTCACGTGACATGTTTTGAACTTTTCATGTCTGTTCAAATTCATACATGCTTTTCGCGTGTGACAGGTTTCAAAATTTTGATTTTCAAATTAACTCATTTCAAGTATGTTTAAACCATCAAATTAGAATAATAGTGGGTTAAGGTTTTATTAAGGTTTTGTAAGATTAGTTTTGTCTAATTTTAAGTTTATTTTTGTTAAAATTCAATCACTAATAAACCTAATAACTAATACGAAATCTACCTTGTTAATCCTTTTTTAATCAAATTGTGACCACAATGAACTATAATAACAATGATAACACCAATTTGGACATTTAGTAATTCTTTAAGAAACTTTTAGAACGTTTTGTGCGAATACCGACTTTTCGCACAACTGTGGTTTAAATAAGCAACTGACTTCTCATGCGAGAAGTTAATTCTTCGCACAAAGAAACCTTTCACATCAATTGAACTTCTCGCACGCGAGAAGTTCAAATTTCCTTGAATTTTTAATGTTTAATTTTTATTTTGTTTGATCCAATGATTAATTATTTGGTAAATACACGTTTAACTAAGTATTTTCAATTATTCATACACCCTTAATTTCTGAAAACATTTGTAAAACTGAAACAAGTATACGAATGACACATTTAACAAAGAAAAATCAAAATGACTCACTAATTATACTAATAATCTAAGTATTTTTTATTAGTTTTCTAGTATAAGATCGTGTTTCAGTAAAATCGATCATTAACATCATCCAACATTATTATAAATGAGTCTGGTTACGTTGATTATCAGTCTATTGTTTCCACATTAAACTTTGACCTCAATTTTTACTTAGAGATATATGATGTGATATTTATTATGTTTTGATTAAATTATATGAATTCAGTGGATCTCACAATCAAAAAATCTTTCAAAACCCTTATCCATCTTCAAGACAATTTTGAGATTTCAAGTCACCCTAATTTGACTTAAACCTTTTACTTTTGAACAGTTTTCTTAGGATTAATTATTCTCTATGATAATACCTATTTGTAGCATGGCTAGCATGTTGGTCCATTTGATCGATAATCCGTGCAAATGATTTATAAAACATAGAAATCCCACTGAATAAACAAAAATCTATCAATGAAACAAGAACAGGTTTCTAATATTTTCAGTAACCTCCAAACTAACACAATGAAGGTGAAACTAAAGCTCAAATATGATCATAATAAGCTTCCAGCCAAATACACAGAATTACAAAAACAATATTTCACTACTAGGGTTTGCAAAACTTGCTTACAATGAATGAAACTTTAATATATAAGATGAACTGTAGTTTCGTAGATAGTTTTGCTGGATAGTGAAACGATGTTGACCATCACTTCGTTTCACCCTGTGACGAAACACAGTTTCGCCGGGTGATCTAGCTCAGCTGACTATGAGCGAAACTCAGTTTCACCCGTAGTTTCATTGGGCCTACAAACTACAAAATACAAACCAAGCAAACTAACATTTATCCTGCTACATTGATAAACAAAATAAACAAAATAACAATGGTGAGTCCAATCTATTCTAGATCATCAATACCCCCCAAGTTGAACCTCACCAGATGGATCTTCTAATTCAACTCAGTTCTTTCTTCAACATTCTAAACTTTTTCTGCAACTTTAACAGATGTTTCTTTTTCAGCTCCAGCAGAAATCAGTTCTTCTTTCTGTGCACTTGCCATTTCAAATTGCTTTGTCAACTCCGGTACGTCAATCCTCAGTGCGTCAGCTTGATGTACTTTCTCTGTCAGCTCCCTGAATTTAGTCCTAACTCCTCGAGCCTTGTTTGCAACCCTAATAAAGAGGCTTGCTTCAGTTCTTGTTTCTACTCTAGCTCTAGCTTTTATGTGGTTTTCAGACACAACCACCAAATCCTCATCATAAAAAAAACTTCCCTAGGATCAAATAATTTGATTTCCTTTCCATCCTTCACTCTAGCCACCGCTTCTCTCGTATTGCTATCACAACACTATTTTTCAAACTTCTAAAATCTTAGGGGATATGGATTGGGCATCCTCACTATATTCATAGTCTTTGCTGGTTTGAACTTCAATACAACTTTCTTTTTCGGGTCACCCAATCCATGTTCTTCTTGGATCTCCTTCTCTCAGTCTTCATGTATCCAAATGTTTTAAAGTTATCACTAAGCCTTTTTTTAATATCTTGCTCCAGCAACATAGCTCTTGCACTTAAGTTTAAATCCAACAGTGGAATCTCAGCTAGTACTCTTAGATCCCATCTTCGTAAGGTCTTGAATGCCTTCCTCTTATGTAGTTATGATATTTCCCCTCCTCTTCTCTTGATCATAAACATTTTCAATTCACTATTGTATTTTCTAGCTAATTATCTTCTTATTAGATTCCTTCCGGATCGGTTCATTAATACTTTAAAATAGAGGGGTTAGCTGTTCATGTTCTTTTTCTTTAGTGAACTAGTCTTACTTGTCCATCTCAATAATATCTCCTTGAGTTGAACTTCTCCAAGTCATATATGTCATTGGCCGCTCGTCTACCTTATAGTATTCAAGCTCAGAGTAATAATCCACCAATTGGTCCTTAATATCCTCTTCTTCATCTATCAAATTTTACTCAACATCTTTCCTTCCTGCTCCATCTCCTTCTTCTCTAATCACTTCATCACCAGTCAAATGAACATTTATATCAAACCTCATGTCTATGAATCCATCCTCTACAACCTCATTCCTATTATTTACAACAATTCCTGCACCACTTTCTTTCAAAACTTCTGCTTCAGTGTTAATATCTTCAGCTCTAACCTTTTCTCTATTAACTTCTGACTCACTAACAACCCTCACATTGGTACCTGAGCCACCAACATCAGAACCACCAGCACCACTACCACTAGCACTAACTCCTACACCACTTATGCCTTCTCCTACCCTAGTTGGACTTCCTACCTTTAGAAATGAGTACTTTGATGTATAAGTGAGATCATCTAATTTAGCTTGAGGTAACTGATTAGGTAGGCCAACATTGCCTTTCAGCTCATTCACTTCCTTGAGTAGCCTTTTAATCAACTCTTGTTGATCTATCATCAAACTCTTCATGCTTTCCATCACCTTATCTTTCTCTTTTTCTCTCAATTCTTGATTTACTAATTTAGTTTTGATCATCCCTAATTTATTTGCCAAAGATGCATTCATATTTCTAATAACATCTTGGTCTAGCTCCGATCTAGTATCTCTTCTTTCAGGAGTTTTCAAAAATGCTTGTTGTTTATGCTTTGTTCTCCTTTCTGTAACATTAGCTGGTTCTCCTTTATTTTCCTTCTTCTTTGGTCGTTTCTCCCTTTGCACCCTCAGTTCTTCTTCCACTTCATCAATCTTATCTTCCAAGTTGTATTCTTTTTCTTTGGCATACCTTTTCCATTACTTAATTGCTTCAACTGCGTTTTCTTGATTCTCTTTAGCATTTTTGTTTTCAGTCTCAATCAATCTCCTGATATAATTTCACCTCTTAGCTGGATACATGTTTTCCCAAAGATGTGTGATATTTCCACTAAAGTCATGTATTATAGCTGAGAAGTCTGCAAATATCCTCGTATTCATCTTAACCAGTCTCTTTATCTTTCCATGTCTAGGCACATTTGGAATCAAATCATTTATCAACATCAGCATGAATCTTTGATATAACAACTATTTATCCTTCTTTAATGCCATTATGTTTTCAGACATGAAATGAAATATCAGTTTGGCAATGTTTGCCTTCTGTCTTCTTCAAAATACAATCATAGCCCTGGCCCAGGCACATGATAAACACATGCGCTATGTATCTTCATTCCTTAGATAGAAAGGACTTCTTGATCTCTTTTCTGGTGCCAAAAGGAGGTCCTTCATAAACGATGCTCCTAAATGCATCTAAAACATGTGCCTCAGGTAGCATAACCTCATCTCCAGAGTCATTCTTCAGCCTCAACGCACTTGCTATAGTCTCAACAGTAACGGCAATGTCGTTGCCATTTACTCTAGCTACAATCCGATATGGATTAGACCCGTGGTCATACTCAGCAGTTCTCCAAAAGTCTCTAAGATGAAGATCATAGATATTGGGCAAATGAGATATGAAATAGAATATAGGGGACTCCTCCAGCAATTTGATGCAGTCTTTAAAACAAGTATCTTATGGGTTGCCATCATCCAGTAATGCTATATGTTATTCCTCTCGTCAAACTTTAAGTTTGCCATGTTAATTGAAAAATAAATGGAAGTAGGTTAGTTAAAAAATTTATATAAAATAAACAATGAAATGAAATGAAACAAAAAAAATAAAAAGATCAATAGTTTTGCTGCTTTCGAAACTATAGTTTCACTGCTGCCAGAACTGTAGTTTTGCACAGGCAAAGTTCAACAGTTTTCGCTGCTGTTGAAACAGTAGTTTCACATAGGCGAAGTTCAACAGTTTCACTACTATCAAAACTATAGTTTCGCACAGCCGAAAGTATAGATTCGTTGTGACTCAGACACAAATTCATGTGTCCGAGTGATTCTATAGTTTCACTGATGTCGAAATTATATTTCGCAGTAGAGAAATTATAGATTAAAATCATGTGCCTGAGAGAATTTATAGTTTCGCTGAAACTATCCTGGTGAAACTGTCAGGTACGCACGGATAGCGCTCGTAACTTTGAACTTTCGTTTAGTTTCGCTGGTGACTCTTGTAGTTTCGCTAAACGAATTAGCGAACACTCCAACCCAAAGGAATCAATCTAAAACTTAAATATATCAGTTAATATCACGATTAATGTTGTGGAATGGGTTCGAAACACCCACCTATGACCTTATCAACACAATCACGATGGAAATCAACACAGAATGGTTTCGATTTAATCTACACAGAAACTAGGTCTTAGTTTCATCATGCGAATGTGAGAAACTGATCCCATACTATCCAATATGTATACCCTAATTTCGCTGGCAGCGAAACTATAGTTTCGCTTGCCATCACATTTAAAATCATGTTACTTAGAACTTAGAGAATATGTTGGTGAATATATAGATTCGCTAAGCGAAAAAGCTAGCGAAACTTAGTTTCGCTGAAACCCAGCACTTAACAAATTCTGAGAATTTTGAATTTTTTTTAAATTTTTATGAAAATTTATTAAGGATTTGTATATATAAACATAAGCTTTCGATAAAAAATTAATCTCCCCATAAAACCAACACAAAATCAAAACTAAGAAAAAAATAAAATAAAATAATAAGATAAAATGGAATAAAATAAAATTAGAAATAAGATAAAATTAAGAATAAAAGAATACACTTCTTTTTCAAGAAGTTTTCTAGAGAGTCATAGATTGGCGAGATTTCTAATATGTTTGTCCTTTTAAACCATGCCTTATTGTTTTCAACACGTAATCTGCAGCTGCCTTTATCATGTTTTAGTTTAATTATTGAAACTTTAATGACTTGGTCCCTACATACATTTGGCAAAGGATTTATCCTATCCTCATGGTTTATTAATCAATATGAATAACTTTGTTTGATTTTCATTTGAGATTTCAACAGTGATCTTAATTTAAGAATCACTGTGCCTTTATTTTAGGGGAACCGATGATGAGAGCTCCAGGTCTATACTCACATATAACAGAGGAGATGATCATCTGAACTTGCTGATAAGAGCTTTAGGTCTATAGTCATGTATAACAGAGAAGATCATTAGAATGTACTAATCAGAGCTCCAGGTCTATATTTACATATAACAAAGGAGATCATCACTCCAGGTCAATGCTCACACATAGCAGAGGATATAAGAACGAGATAAGCTTCTGAAGAGCTAACGAGAAGCTTCAATTCAGAGACTTTTCTAAGATCTAAACAAGAAACACTTGTTGTGCTAACTAGAAGCATCATTTAGGACTTGGGGATAAAGATATTTTAGGAACTTTTTGCAAATATCTAAGCAGAGATTTGAAACTCTCAACCTGTTTTTGGCAAGGACTTGCAACTTTGTGTAGGCCAAAATGTCAAGGGGATAATCCATATTATCAAGTTCTTAAACATTAATTTAGCTACATGATCACTCTTGACTTTGTTTTTAGACTGAGCCTACCATGCATATCCTAACACAAGACTGTTGACCTCCTTTAAACCTCTTTTCTGGGGTTCCTGAAAAGACAAAATCAAAAAAATTTAAGAGTTTAATATTTATTCTCCCCCAAAATTTCTATTTAACTATCATGTAAAAGAAATTTCTATTTTCATATTTTTCAAAATCAAAGAAATGAAGGAATTTAGAACACAGAAGTTTTTCAAAATGAGTTTATCAAAATAAAAAATGAACGAAAAGAGTTATTTACAATTTTTACATAATTTGTTATGAAAAGAATTTTCAAAAGGGTATTAAACCCAACATTGAGATCAATTCATAAAAACGAGGTTTATGAAATGTTTTTTGTGAAAAGATCTGCTCTTTGATTCTTTATGTCAATTGGAATAATATCAATGAAACACTTTTCCCGAGCATCACAAATTGCATGAATCCTTGTTTCAATGTGCATGTTATGAGTATCATGAATTGGATTTTTGGTGATTATGATAGCAGCTTCATTATCATAAAAGAGTGGTGTATATAGAAAATTGATTGTGTAATTCATCATCTAATGTTGTATCTAAAGCACTTGGCAGCAACAACTTGATGCAACAACATATTCAGCCTCTCCTATAGATAGAGATATTGTTGTTTGCTTCTTGCGTTGCCATGAAACAAGACAATCCCCAAGATATTGATATCCGCGAGTGACGGATTTTCGATTAATCCTACAACCACCATAATCACTGTCAGAATAAGCATGTAAATCAAAGTTCCATCCTTTCGGATACCAAAGACCTAAATGAGAGGAACCCTCAAAGTAACAAAAGATGCATTTAATGGCTTTTTAATGTAATTCTTTTGGGTTGGCTTGATAACAGTCACAGCAGCATAATTCGAATGTAATATCCGGACGGTGAGCCGTGAGATACATGAGAGATCCAATCATAAAACGATAGCGATGAGCATCCACGGATTTCCCATTATCATCAGGAGTTAAGCAGGTTTGAGTGGTGAATGAAGTAAGTTCTGGAGAAGCATCGTCCATCTTAAACTTCTGGAGAATCTCTTGAATGTACTTTCCTTGGTGAATAAGAATACCATCAAGATTTTGTTCAACCTGCAAACTTAAAAAAAGCAAATCTACCCCATCATGCTCATTTCAAAGTGATCCTTTATCACTTCTTCAAATTCTTTTCACAGTTTCTCATATGTAGACCAAAAATAATATAATCCATATACAATTAAACAAGCAATATCTCACCAACAACCTCCTTCTTGAATAATGTCATATCTATAGTTCCATGAGAGAAACCCTTGATGAGCAGATACTATGTCAGTGTTTCATACCAGATACGAGGAGCTTGATGCAATCATATAAGGATTTATCAAGTTTATATACTTTCTCTTGAAAATCTGCAAAGATTCAACACAACTTGGGTCTTGAAGTGCTGCTGAGATAGTTTTTGGAATGATGTGAGATAAGAAAGAGTTAAAGAGACATTCATTTATCAATCCAGATTGACACCGAGTCCTCACACCATCTGTAATAGAACCAATAATGTAATCATGTGAGTGATATTTTAAGGTTTTGAAGTTGGTGTTAAGAGTTAATGGATTGGATTGAGATGAAGATGTGGTTTATGATGGTTGTGAAGGGAAAATTGGTTATGATGGAGGAATTGGTTGTGATGGAGGTGGAGGTGGAACATCAAATGGAGGTCGAGGTGGAACATCAAATGGAGGTGGAGGATCAATTGGTGGTTGTCAAAGAGGTTCGGGTTGAGGTAAGATTTGCGTACTGGTTTGAGGAATGACATCATCGTCAAATACTAGAAGGTTGAATGAGTAGAAGATTGTGTTGGAGTCATAAAACAATTCTTGGTCTGACCCCATATTTGGTGAATTAGACTCCTACCGATCCATATAAGAGGATTCCTTCACAATACATGTTCTTTTGTTGTATACTCTATATGCCTTTTGTAAGGTAGAATAGCCAACAAAGAAACACTATTTAGTACATAGGATGCGCAGTACATGAGCAACCAAATGTACGAAAGTGATAGGATCAATTAGAGCAATCTGTAACAATTTTATGAACAATTCAAAGCAAAATACAAGCAATTGTAATCAACTCAAGCAAAATCAACAAAATTCAGATTTCATTGATAGCAAAAGACGATTACAAGTGATAGAAAGCAGTTCTCATAAAAACTTACAAAAACTCTACAATCTATACTACGTCTATGCTATTTATACTAGAATTAAGGAAC
>BJCO01361863.1:0-10495 GCA_018326465.1 Flaveria floridana | reverse complement strand
AACATTGATGTGGTTAGTACGTTATGATCCAACTCGGGTCATACCCAATAACAAGCTTAGCAAACACCAATAAATATTTAATTGATGATGTGATCATGCAACTAAATAACTACACCAATTTAGAAAATGGGTTTTCTAAATAAATTGTATATGAGATAGAACAACTTATAAGGATATTTTGTTCATGGGTATTATTTGTAATGTTATTTAAGTTGGTTAAATAACATCAAATAATAATAGTGTGTATGAGTTATATAATTAAAATGTTAATTACATAACTCATTCAACAACTAGTTAACATTAAATTGGAAGATTAAAAATGGGGGGGAACCCCATTTTGAAGCAAAATTCGCCCCCCCTAAAGGGGATTTTATGTCTTTTGTTGTTGTCTTGGAACATGATACAAGATTAACTAGTTGCACACTCTTCACCCCCCTCTCTCTATTACATGCAAAAAGGACTAAGAACACTCTTCCCCTTTTGAAGAAACTCACGGCTGGAAGGTGGTTTCCAGCAGCATTCTTGGTCATTTTTGGTGTTAAATCCTAGCAACAAGAAGTGTTTGCTTGAGGCTTGTGGGTATGCAAGCTTGAGGACACCTTTCCTTGGTATTTTGGTCATTCAAGAACATCATCATCTTCATCAAATCTCACGGTTTTGACAGCTCCTGAACGGTAGTTTCATGGGTGTTGTTTTGGTTGTTTTCATTCTTGATAGCTAGTCCATTCACATATATTTGATCCTATGATAGTGGGTTTGTTGATGTTATATATATTATGCCTTAATTTTCAGTTTATAAAACATAATATTAAGGTTTTATTCTGCTGCGTTTTCATGTTTAAATGGTTAAACAACTTTGATAATGAGTATAACAAACCCAACAAAAAGTACATCAAATAAAGCATGTTATATAAAAGTCTTCGGAAGAAATATGTCTTCAATGGTTGGCTTCGGAAGACTTTGTCCTTGAAGCTTTAGAAGACTTCAACTTTTGGCTTTGGAAGATATTGGTCTTGGCTTCAGAAGATTTCACACTTAGAATAATTTCTAAGGCAGTGTGAAACTTCCGAAGCATTCCACTTCAGTGTACTTGTGCATGCATGCAGGAAAGACTTTGAGTGTTTAGGTTGCATCAGCCTTACTAATAACCTTACACAAAACTTTCTACCCACGATTTACAGAGATAACAACCAACAAACTCCCAAATTTCCCCTATTATCCTTCATCTTCTTCACCGTTCCTAAAATCAAACAGATACTCAGAAATAATGGCCCTCAATCCCCAACACAACCAAGCCGCGATCCTTGATTCCACAAAGGATGTCAAATATGCCTCAATCATCCAATTCCTTAACCAATCAACATACTTCACTGTCCTCACTATGAACCCCATTGTTTACTCCAACCACATGGTAAACTTCTGGTCAAATGCAAGGAATGACACCCACAATGACCAAAGGGTTATTCGGTTGACGTTTTGCGACCAGTAGTTGATTATTAGTGAAACCACCATCAGGGAGCATCTGGAGCTCCATGATGCGGGAGCCTTTTTTGATTTCCCCAACTTGAATTTGGCAGATTCTTATCTTCAAATAGGCTATGGAGGTGATGTGCATAGGTCTATAGTTTATAAGTATAACTTTTCTTATAATTGGAAGTTCCTACTGCACATTGTTCTTTATTGCTTATCAAATAAATCCGGGAGATGGGATCAAATCCCACGTGATTTGGGGTGCCTGGTCGATGGGATGGTGAGGAACCTATGGTTCAACTATTCACAATTTGTGCTGCTGAATCCGATTAGCAATATTAGCCGGGATTCATTCTACATGTATCCTCGGTTCATACAGCACATTATCAACTGTGAACTGGAATAGGACAAGATTCAGTTTACCCACACTTTTTCGGTTCCTCAGATGAAACCTAGCATCTTCAAGACATTATAGGTTTCATCCAACTTACTGGAAGGTTCACCAATCTTCTTCTAGGTATGTTCAAGCCAATGGCTTATGGTGACATCCCTGCAGGCCGAGCAGGTGATGAACCCCCACTAGACTCACCTATTATCCATCGTCCCGTATAGTTCACGTACCACAGACACCCCCAAACGAATCCTTAATCAATCTACTTTGATTGATCAAGTCCCCTTTATTAAATCTAAAAAGACTAGAGTGGAAACATAGGCTCCCACTCAGTCTGAGGTCCCACCATCCTCCACAATAGATCTCAATGTCATGCTTTAGTCTCCTCAGTCTTAACCAGATGAACCCACAAACCTAGCCCTAAGCCCTCAAGGTGAGTCACAACACTCCCCTGAGCAGCCTATAAGGGACAGTGACATCATGGAATCCATTGCTTATGCAGGGGAATCCTTAGGTGATGACCAAGGTCCCGGGTCAATAGATATCCATGCTACATCCTTTCTTGACCTTCTTACCCGACCTGATGAGGATATTATACTCCAAACGGGCAGTGATGTTGATCCATCTTACCACTCTCAAGATCAACAGAGCCCTTTGGAGCCTCTAATATTCAGCCCATATCAGGAAACCAATACTGAGGTGAGTCCTAAAGATATGGAGGATACTCATATGGATAAAGCTGCCATTACTGAGAGTGCTTCATTAGCCTCTCAAGACAGTAGTAACATCCGTCATCCTTTATCCACAACAACTTTGCATCTTAATGTTTCCAAAGGAGACATTAAATTGTAGAGGAAACCTGGGTGCCAAGAAACCATATCATGTGGTGCGGAGGAACATACTAGGTATGTTATCCTATCTCCCCATGATTCGTCATAAGAGATGGGGTAGTCTGCAACTCACCATAGAGTATGTACTCTCCAAAATCTCAAACCTTGAATCTAAGGTTCACATTTTGGAAAGTAGATCTGACACTCAGCAATTTGAGATTAACACTCTCAAGGCCTAACAAGCTGAGACATAAATTGAGAGGTCTGTCAGGCATGTACATAATCAGGTCTCTGCAAGCTCTTCCTCAAGCTAATCTGACTCTCAAGATGATGCAACCAAAAAGGGGGAGAGTGTGTGGGGACAAAGATCTGATGAGGAGATATCTGCTCACTCTTTGGAGCAGATATAAATTTAGGGGGAGATGTCTATTCACTCTTTGGAACAAGCATCAACTCCCATAGAGCCTAACATTGTCATAACCTCTCCTTTTGGAGCCACTTCTTCACACCCAACTCTCACTACACCCATCTTTCCCAAACCACCTTCTTCTGTTCAAATGGACCCTAGGATTCTTATCAACTTCCTTAATTTCCTAAACCAGTTTCTAATGAGATCCTCATTTGAATATCCCGTACCTGATGTTACCCTGACCTACTTTGGAGCTGAAGAGCTTCAAAGGTCAACTGCACCTTCTACCTCTGGGAAAGGTGTTGGTCAACCTAAGGGGAGTGTGGAACCTGAGATTCATTTTAAAGGGAAAACACAAACTGATAGCGCAACACCTAACTTAGAAGGGATAGGAAGTGTAGTTGTTTCCGAAGCTTTGGAAGTGACTTTTGAAGAGGGAGTTAAAACTTCTGAAGCAGGTTTCTCACCTACTTCCAAAGCCACTAAGGCTACTTCCAAAGCTAAGCAAACCTCTTCTGAAGCTAAGATTGAGGCTGCAGAAGTTATAGTAAACCTTTCCACTACCATTTCTCCTATGCGACCAACTCAACCTCCACTCAGCCAACCTAAACCCTCCAAGTCAGACTCTCCAAAAGCTTCAGCTTCCTCTGACCCTAACGGAAAGAGAAAGTTGACAGCTGAAGAACTTGAGGAGGAGGAAAGGTTGGCCAAACTCAAGAAGAAAGGGCAACCTGACCCTGAGAAGCTATTGCCTGCCAGCAGAAAGGCATCGATAGCTGCTCAAGAGCAGTTTGATAATCAAAGAAGGGTGGAGGTCATAGACAGGCTCGTCAGTTTGGGAGTGATGAGTGATGAAATACGCTTACTTCCATATGATGAGCTTTTAAAACTAGAGAAAGAAACCTTGTTGCTGAATGAAATAAAGAAAGTAGTAAGGTTGGCTAAAGAAGAAGAAATGAGAAGGAAGAAGGAGGAGGACAGGGCAAAGGCAAATGCCAAGGAAAGAGCAGAGAAAATAGCCTTTCTCTACTCTAAAGGATTCAAAGAAGAAGAGCTAGCCCCTCATGTATTAGACACTATCTTGTTCTTTTTCAAACAAGAACAAGACAAGATCATGAAGGAGAGAAAGAGGGCAGCCAGAGAGAAGTTGAACGAGAAGAAGAAGAAGCAGGAGGAGGCTAAGAAAACTTCTGTGAAAAGGACTGAGGACAAGGAGTGGATGAAATCCTACCTGAAAGCCCATGGCTTCTCAGTCAGGCAGGTTGCCTCCATGGCAGAAAAGATTTTCCAATGACATGTGAGCGAGATAAAGGCTGACATTCGTTTGGGGAATCGGTAGGAGGTGCCCTGGATCCAAGCAGCCAGAGGATGGCCCCAAAACCAAAACCATCACCCAAACCTAAGCGTACCCTCAAACCAAGACACACACCCTTACCTCAAACCACTGAACCACCTACACCTTTCCCTTTCCCTATAAAACCTAAACACACTGATGAACCCTATATCCTAGAACTAGCCCCTTCAACCACTTTAAAAACTAAACCAACTTTCTCTTAACCACCACCACCACCACCTGTCCTATAACCTAAAACCAAACCCAAAACAAAACTATCATCCAAACCAAAACCTCCAACCCAACCATCCTCTTAACCATCCAGGCCCCTGACCGTGAGGGAGTATGAGGAAATCCAGGGAAGGCTTGACCACTGCACAAGGTTGAGTTCTATCACTTAGGAGGACAAGCTGATAGAATTAAGATACATTGATGATTCTATTAGCCTTCTCTCAAGAGAAGCTTTCCTTGATCTTCCTATTAGAACCCTGGACCAGGCTCTTATTCTTCTTACTCTAAACAAAAATGTCTTAACAGACAAAGAGAAGAAGCTGAGAAGGAAACTGGTGACTCTGCTGGACCCTAGGAAGGGAGATGAATTTGCTACCACTCCCCAAGTTCCTAGGAGCTCTATAGTCCAGTGGAGGTTTTATGAACCTCCAGGAAGTTTCAGGTTGGTTAGGGAAAGTGGTATGATCAACATATGGGACACTCCCTAACCGCTACACAGCAGTAGATTTGATCTTGCGGAGCTAGTAGATATACCACTCTCCAATCCCTCCAACTCTCCTACTACATCCCTCACCAGAAATCACATAAGCAACTTGAGAGAAGCAGAGTTGCAGAGAAGAGAAAAGGCAATTGAGGAGGGAGCTTTCATCAAAGGTAAAATCTTTCTGCAAATGGTCCAAGGACCAGCCTTTGAGCCTATACTTAGCTAGGTGTATGACTCCAACACCCATTAACTAACTCTTTATAGGGGGATTACCACCAAATTCATGTTATCCAAAATAACAGACTTGATCTGTTATCTAAGGAAGATTTGAATCAAATCCTCACCACTACCACTGGCAAAATGAAGAAAAGAATGCAGACTTTTTGGTATTGGTAAGGGAAACCCTGAAGAAGAAGGATAAGTGAATGTTTTGGTAGCATTAGGGTATGGGAGTTTGTTAGGTCTGATAAGGGTGGTGCAAGCAAAAGAAACACAACTTGATTTGGTACAATTTTATAAAGGACTTCCAAAGACAAAGCTTCATTTCTGAAGATAAGTCTATCTTCTTCTGAATCCAAGACTAGAATAACTTCTGAAGAGAAACTTAGCATTTCGAGACTAAGTTTACTCTTCGTAAGAAGCAGCTAATTGGAAGGAGTTGTTCCTTCCAAAGCCAAAGTGGCTTCGGAAGACTTTATGTCTTTAGAAGTTTACTCACCTTCGGAAGAAGCAACTGTGATGTGCGGATAAAGTAAGGTATCTATGAGTCAACTTCTACACTGACAGACTGCATAGAACTTCTCCATGCGGGTATGTTTGACCTTACTTTATCCACTGCTCACCCATCATAGATTAGTACAGTTTCCAACATTAGTTGGTGAAAAAAGGTAAGTCATGGGCTTATCATGACTACCTAATACTAGGATAATACTTTATGTTAGTTTACATACTAGTAGCATCTGTAGTATTTTGTCTAGTTGTATTTTCCAGCTGGTTTTCCAAGTATAACCGATTGTAGATAGTAGTATATATAGTTCTCACTGTAAGCTCATAAGAGCAATGCTTGTAAGAGTCTTGAAAACTTTAAGTTGAGAATTAATATATACAAGTATCTTGAAAACCTTTCTTTTGTATTGCTTACTTAGTATATTATTATCAACTCTTAGAAGATTCTACTTCATCATTTGAGTGTAACTTAGTGAGTTTAAGAGAGAACTCTTGTGTTAAGTGACTTGTATCGATCCTGCAGGGTGCATGGGCTATCACTTAGTATATTCAGGTAAATTTTCTAGGCGCATGATGACTATTAGGGTGCATGACCACACTTATATTTTTCTAAGGCAAATTTCAGGTGCATGGGCCCTGTTTAGGCGCATGACCAACAGTTTAACATAATCTTAAATTATTTTCAGTCCCTATCTTCATTCTAACCTGTTCACAACTTATATCCACCATAATAGGCCCTTACAACTAGCTTACAACCATAACACACAAGAATTCATACACACATACATACGATCAACAAACATGACAGTTGTAAAAACATTTTACATGCATTTCCAGTCCTAAAGAAGTTTAAAAACATAAAACCAGGGTTCTAGAACTCACCTAGTGCAGCTTTCGAGTAACACTTCTTTAAACTTGAGCTCACAAGGGGTTCTAACACCTAAACACACTAAAACACACAACCAAACACACATAAACACATAAGAACGTGTAAAACTCTATCTCGAAGCTGAAAACTCAGCTGAAACCGAACAAAACGCATGAAAAACTCACCTTTAAGCCAATTCTTCTTCTTTCTCCCTCTAAAACCGATGAACCCTGATGTCTTGTCTCTCTAAAAACCAAAGCAGTCGATGGAACAACATAATGGGCGGCCATGCCCTACTTTTTAAACATAATAATATTAAAGTTTTCCTATTGGGCATCTTTAACCCCTTGACTTGGATTATTTCACTTTTCTTTCTTTATTCTTTTCTATTCTTTCCTTTTTATTAATTTCTGAATGTTACAAGTCTACCCCCCTTAAATAGGTTTCGTCCCCGAAACCTGTCATTCTTCAAACAGTTGTGGGTAATGCTGTCTTATTTCTTCTTTAGTATCCCACGTAGACTTGGATTCTTTCCTGTGCTTCCACCGTACACGCACTAGTGGAACCACTTTATTTCTCAGTCTCTTCTCCTTCCGTTCGATGATTGTCTCTGATTGCTCCATATAATTGAGCCGTTCGTCCACCTCGATATCCTCCAGTGGTACAATCATGTGTTCATCGGCTAGGAACTTTCTCATATGAGAAACATGGAATGTTGGATGAATCTCACTTAACTCATCAGGCAGTTCTAATCGATAGGCCACCTCCCCCACTCGTGCGATGATTCGAAAAGACCCTATGTATCTCGGGCTCAGCTTACCCCTTTTCCTGAACTGGATGATCCCTTTCCAAGGTGAGACGTTCAACATAACTCTATCACCCACGTTGAACTCAATTGGTCTATGCCTTTTTTTGGCATATGACTTTTGTCTATCCTTTGCTACCTTCATACAGCCTTCGATATTTTCCAACTTTTCCATCATAGCCTCAATCACCTCGATACTTCCCAACTCCTTTTGTCCAATGTCTCCTTAACATACGGGCATCCTACACATCCTGCTGTATAACATCTCATATCATAGCATACCAATGTTGGCATGGTAACAATTGTTATATGAGAATTCTGCTAATGCTAAGTGATCATCCCAACTTCCTCCAAAGTTGATCACTCATGCTCGGAGCATATCTTCGAGCGCTTGAATCGTCTTTTCAGACTGACCATCTGTTTGAGGTTGGTAAGCCGTGCTAATGTGTAGGCTCATCCCCATCGCATCATGGAATCTTTTCCAAAACTTTGATGTTAATCGGGTGTCACGGTCCGACACGATAGACACCGGCACACCATAACGTGCTACAATCTCCTTGATGAATAGATCCGCCAGTCTCTCGGACAAATACGTCTCGCGGATCGATATGAAATAAACACTCTTTGCCAGACGATCAACTATCACCCAAATGGTATCGTGCCCCCTCACCATACGAGGTAGCTTCGTTATGAAGTCCATAGTGATATGCTCCCACTTCCACTCGAGTATATCCAATGGTTGGATCTTATCGTATGGCTTCTAATGCTCTGCCTTCACTTGCAAGAAAGTAAGGTAATTACTCACATACTCCACTACATCACACTTCATTCCCAGCCACCAGTAATCTTTCTTCATGTCTTGATACAGCTTAGTAGAGCCAGGATGAATGGAGTATTGAGTCTTGTGAGCCTCATCCTTAATCCACCCCTGTAGGTCTCCATGACGAGGGATTTACATCCGCCCGAAGCGGATTCTAACTCCATGGATATTTTCTCCCAACTCCGTGACTAGACCTCTCATCCTTTCTAGGTTAAGATGATTATTTCAATGCCTCATCTTGGAACTCTTTGACCTGGTTCATTATGTCAGCGATCATAACCCACTAATAAGCCTTCACCCGAATCGGCTTGGGTCTCTCCCTTCGGCTAAGGGCATCAGCCACTACATTGGCTTTGCCCAGATGGTAATGGATCTCACAATTGTAATCCTTTATAAGCTCCAACCATCTTCTTTGCCTCATGTTGAGGTCCTTCTGGTCGAAGAAGTACTTCAAGCTTTTATGGTCCGTGGAGATGGTGCACTTCGTCCTGTATATGTAGTGCCTTCGAATTTTCAACGCAAAGACCATAGCTACTAGCTCCAAATCATGGGTGGGATAATTGACCTCATGGGTTTAAACTCAGGACGTGTAGGCTATTACCCTTTCACATTGCATCAACACGCAACCCAGTCTCAAGTAAGAAGCATCCTAATATACCACTAAGTCCTCACTCCCTTTGGGTAATGTCAAGATAGGAGCTTGAGTTAATCTTGCCTTTAACTCTTCCAAAGCATCCTCCTGTACGCAACCCCACACAAACATCACGTCCTTACGAGTCAATTTAGTCAAAGGTAGACTATCTTGGAAAACTATTGAATAAATCTTCTATAGTAGCCCACCAATCCTATGAAACTTCGAATCTCGGATGACTTCTTTGGAGAGTTCCATTGCATCACCGCCTCAACCTTCACCAGGTCCACCATAATTCCTTTAGAATTCACCACGTGACCCAAAAATTGAACTTCACGCAACCAAAAAGCACACTTAGAGAATTTAGCATATAGCTTCTCCCTTCTAAGTGTTTCCAACACTTCGCGTATGTGGCCGACATCTTCTTTGCTGTTGGAATAAATCAGGATATCATCAATAAATACGATCACTGACTTATCCAACATCGGCCGACACACTCAGTTGGTTAAATCCATAAAGGCAGCTGGAGCGTTAGTTAGACCGAAAGACATAACGAGAAACTCGTAGGGTCCATAACGCGTGCAAAAATCTGTGTTAGGAATATCTTGCTCCTTCACCTTCAACTGATGGTAGAAAGATCGGAGATCTATCCTTGAGAACCAACTGGAACCTTGGAGCTGATCGAACAAGTCATGAATTCTCGGTAAGGGATATTGGTTTATCAACGTTAACTTGTTTAACTCTCGGTAGTCTATACACATCCTCATACTACCGTCCTTCTTCTTAACAAACAAGACCAGAGCATTCCAAGGAGAGACGCTCAGTCGGATGAACCCTTTGTCCATCAACTCCTGAAGTTTAACCATTAGTTCCTCCATCTCAGTCAGAGCTAATCGGTATGGTGCTTTGGCAACGGGTTGAGCACCGGGTATCAGATCAATCTGAAAATCAATCTTACGATCTGGTGGAACACCTAGTAAGTCTTCTGGGAACACGTCCGGAAAGTCACACATAACTGCACTCGCTAATATCAAGTACCACGTCCATCTCTCTCACTCAACGATGTGCAGCAGCAACACTCCTATTTCCATCAAACGTAGGGGCGTACTGTTAGGACCGTGTACGGACGGAGTACTAACTGATTCTACATGAAACCGAATCAAATAGCGTGGAATTCTATTTGATTGGCGATCCAATCAGGAAGAACGTTAATCAGATCAAACCTAACGATTAGAATATGTTAAGAATGAAGTAGGAATGATCTGAAACGTTCTATGAACTGGGAAGGGACGCTCTGTGCAAACTGGGATGGCTAGGGTTGTCAATTATCAAAGTCTACTTTTTTTCCACGAATTAAGTGATATTTATAGGTTACAGCTTTCAATCGTACGACTGAGCTAAGCGACTGGCTCAGTCGTGCGACTGAGTCATACGATTGATTCATTTGTACGACTGAGTCAGTCTTATGACTTAATCGTGCGATTGACTCAATCACCT
>BJCO01361862.1:0-22626 GCA_018326465.1 Flaveria floridana | reverse complement strand
GATAATAAAAATATTACCTATGTGTACGTACGATGTATGATCATCTTCAAAAATGAGGAACGGTTTTGAATGTAAAATAAAGTATTTTAATTATAAAACTAGAACTCACTCAGCAACGCTGACTTTTATGTATTTTCCAGTTGGCAGGTGACAGGTTGCTGAGGATGGCACACGGGGATGGCTACTTGGCGGGCAAGACTGACATCCATTCACTTTTTGACAATACTGTTGTTTTGTAATTCATTCATCTAACATTTTGTGACCTATAAACTAGAATGTATTGCTTAGCAACAGTGTTTTTAATGAAATGAATGTCTTTTGTTTAATTAATTCTGCTGCTTAAATTTATAATAAGTATGTTTTATGCTGTGAATGACCAACTATGAGGTGCCCGGGAACGGGGTCTTACACTCATTTATCATTTGCCGAGTTTTATTATGACAATAGTTATCACACAAGCATTAAGGCCACACATTTTGAAGCTTTCTATGGCCAAAAATGCCAATCACCATTATGTGAGCCAAAAGTTGGAGATAGTCAACTCAACGATTTTGAGATTATTCAAAAGATAATCGATAAAAATGCCTATCCACAATCTCTACTGTGGCCTTAGGAGAGGCCTTGTTTTATCCATAGATCTTTGCTATGACCTCAAACTATCATTATCCCCTAGTAATGTCCACAATCTCCGCTATGGCCTCAACCTAGCCTTATCTTATCCATAGTCTCTGTTATGGCCTCCAGATTATGTATTCACCATAGGGTATGGCTTCCCTACCTAATTGGATTAAACTAAGCATACATATGCTCCAAGGTATGAGCCACACACTACATATCAGTAACACTCTCTTTACCTTAATGATTTTCCTGTATCTGGGCTTACCATCGGTCTTGACATACCTAAGACCATGGCTGCCCAGGTCTCTGGATAATTTTACTTTACTGCACACTTTCAAAACATTTATATCAAATCATTTACAACTCAGATGCAGCCTTAAAAATTTAATATAAATGGATCGGTTAGACACACATTTATGAGCTTCCCGAGCGTATCCTCATGAACTGATTGGCAAGGGTTTACAATCATGTATCATATAACTACACATGTCAATTTGATATAACTTTCACATGCAAACCCATGGGATTTCCGGCCCGATTCAGTCATATTTGATCCGACATAGTGATATTAATGACCTCAGGTTAGGGTTTTCCACAACCCTATGTTATTGTCTCCCATCACTACTCATGATAAAGACACGTCAAAGAGATAGGGTTTACGCATACGCCCAACATAGTTCCTAGATAGACTTATCTTATCATTTTCCAAAATCCTTTACGTATTTATTCTCTGTATCATCCACAAGGTTAAGAAACTAGCTTGTATTATCCATTTATCATTATAGCTAGACTTTAAACTTCAACTTATGAAAACATGGTCTTTCCTAGACCATAACAACCATATGCATCCTAATCACCATCTACCAGTTTGGTTTCTTCTAAAAACCTAGGTTTACCCAAATAGTCTATACTGATAGATAATGTGATGGTTTTAGAACCTTACTACAGATTTGAGCTTTTCTTCCATTCTTGACGTCTCCAACTCAACCACCGAGCGATCCAACACTACAGTAGAGTTTCACACGTCACATTCTCGTTTCTAACGGGTAATAATCTGTATTACAAGAGTTGAGGCTTACCAAAGCAAACCAAGCCTCTAGAGGTTGGTTCTAAGCTAAAACAATGCCAACAAACACAAACCAGATGTTCAAATCATTTCCATGAGCCTTCCAAAACGTTTAAATCATAGTGAAAGAGTCAACTACGAGTACAGGGAAAGCACCAAGAGTGAAGGAGTGGAAATGGGTAAAAGTTGGTTTCCATGGCTTTTATACCAATTGACTATCCCTCATCATGGACCACTAAGCCATCCTTGGTACTCTCAACTGACTTAAAATAGAATATTCACATCTTTCAAATGGAATATTAGCAAACACCCACCCAATATACCTCGTGGACCGATAAGCCAACCCATGGCGGCCTGTGACCATCTTGGCGGACCGTCACCTCGAACCTTTGGCAGTCCGTTACGAAACCAGGTTCCATAGTTTCGAACCCTTCTTCTTAGCAGACTGTTTTGGCCAACACTCGAGACCCATAGGATCCACCATGGGCCATTTTCCTAATTATTTTGAGATTTTTTATTTAAAGTGTTTCCATTTATGTTTATGATCTTTATACTTATAAGGCCCAGTCCGTTTGGCCGAGGGGTCGCATGTGCTAGCACGTCTAAGTCCATATTTACTTGATCTAGACCAATTAGATCCTAAAGTTGACCTTAAGAATTAATGAAGCATGGTTGACCATTCAAAAGATGGGTGACCATGTTCGTGCTTAAACAAATGTTTAAATCCAAAATGCCGGGAATAACTCCATCAGTTCCTTTCATATCGGTTCCATAGATTTCATAGTGGTTGATAATCTAACTTCCACCATATATTGATTTCGGAACACTTGCAACTGCATTTGTAGCAAATAGAGTACATAACAAATAAGCAATATTACATGGCTGATGTGTCACCATGCGAACAAAATGAAAAAGTCGCTTAAGTTCAATATAACCTCTCTTTTACCAACACAATTATAAAGTAAATTAGGAGATAGTGTATGTAACGATGGAATGGGTCATTGAGTTTGCTGCTTTTGGATCTACTTGCATTGTAACTTTTCCCAATCTGCATCTAGAATTCGTTATGGATTTCACCGCTTTGTGCTGTTTTACTATCCTCATCCTGGAAGGTGTGATAGACTGGTATTTCGAATTTTGCTTCTTTCTCCATTTCTCTTTCAGTGTAGAAACCTAAGTAAACTCAAAATAGAGCTACAAAAGTTTAATGCCATTGCCCACATAACCTAGACTAGACCATATTGTTATCCCGTGGATCTGTTTTGTTCATGTTAAAATAGAATGTAGCTAAGAACTTTAGAAATGAGCTTATAAACAGACTAACGATCCTTATAGAACACCCTTCTCCATTGTGTGTTTACTAATTCATTATATCATTCAAGTTAGCCTATAAAAGTCAGTATGGTTATGTCTATATGCAGATGTGTTCTTTCTTCTCGATGGAGAAGATTATTTTGTCATTCACGTTGCTATCCTTTGTTTCTCCTATCAAACATTAGGTTAGTATGATCCATGTTCTTGAAATTACAATTAAACAAGTTAAATCATAAAACATGAATTTCTAGAACAATCTTGAACTACATAGCCAGGCATGGGGCCTGCTTGGTGAGACATAACCTCATGCTTGGGTGATTATCGTCTAACACAGTCAAAAAATCAAACCCACGTGGTTTTGTTTGTAAACCTTTGATTAATGATAGTTTTTAATTTCTTGGTCATTTAATCAAAGATTATGTTGTTTAGTTTCAAACCTTGTTAAATTTCATGAAAACTTGAATTAGGGTTTTAAAACCTAATGTTTGGCGATAGAATTCTTGAAACATGAATGTAATTAACAAGTGTTTAGTCATGGGATCTTGAAGGTAATCATAATAACAAAATAATACAAGCATAAACATGAAAGATTAAACTAACACTAAACACTAAATCATCCCACAAACAAGACTTTTATCAAGAATTCATATACTAATGCTAGAATTTCAGTTATTGAGAGACCTAATCACCTAACTAACATGAATACTAACAATATTATAAAGTGGGGATGATTAAAAATTATCTTGTATGAAGAAGATGAAGAAAACTTGAATGAAAATGAATAAAACGAAGATGTTTCGGGGTTCAAGCGTGTTAAAACCGAATTGGAAAGGTCAAAAGTTGAAATTAATGTGAACACAGGCTGCAAAAATTGTTTTAGTGCTGAAACATGTCAGGCACGGGGAGTTTCTCCCTAGGGATGGGGGCATGACCCTCGGTACAACATCAGGTTTTACTTTTTTCATTTAAGGGTTGATGTGTTATGCGTTACATGCTTATTTTGATTAATTTTTAGTAGTGCCAAATCATTCTTAATGGTACGATTAATATCCTAAATTAATTAAACAAGACAAATGACCATTTAAATTCTTAACGATCTATAATTAAATAATACGTTAAAGTCAAGAGTCTAAGGAATCAAAACACGACTTTCAATTGCGTGCCAACACACTTTTAACATTACATTAGGTTTATAAAAGAAATCTACACACATTTCATGTGGAAATCTCTAAATGGGATAGTGTGAAGTGTGGTTGCTCAATTTAGCAAGCTGGTGGTTAACGAAGACGAGTTCTTTGCTTATTTGTTGAACTTTTTGGATAATTTCAACAATATGTTGGTTTGCATGGACGTTCATCTCCGCTAACTCCTTGATGAATCCTTGAAGCTTGAAGAAATATTCTTGTGTCGTTGGCACCTGCAATGCAAATTGCGGTTTCTTAACTGGGTTCGATTAGTGCTACCAGTGAATTATCTCATTTTGGGATTGTTTAGAAAGATTTGGGTGATGAGAGGCTGAAGATCAAGTATAGGTTGGACTCACCTTAGTAGTTAGTTTATTTTTCTTTATTTGTAATAGGAACTATGTTAGTTTGTTTTATGTATGTAAATGGTAGTTAGTTTGTGTTTTATAGTAGTTCGCTCTGACCCAGCGGTCACCCGGTGAAACTGTGTTTCGCAGTCGGGTGAAACTAAGCATCCGGTCAGGACAGTTTTGCTACCCAGCGAAACTGTCAGTGAATCAATGACTGCTATATAAATGAATCATTGTAATATTTTGTAGCAAGTCTCGCACAACCCTAATCGGAGAATATACATTTTGCATTACTATTCTTATGTGTATTTTGGTTGGAATCATCAATTTCATTATCATTAAGCCTTATTCTTGATGTTTTGATTCTACTTTAGTTAAAATGGTTATATTTTGAAACTCTTTTGATAGATTATTGTTTAGATACTTATTTCAGTGGTGTTTGATTGTGATTTCTTATCATTAGCCCTATTTTTTGATCATTGATGGACCAACAATATGGTATCAGAGCATTAGTGCTCTTGATTTGTTGATTTGGTGATTTGTTGGGTTTTAAAAGGGTTTTAGATAAAATCACTGTTTTATTCATTTTAGATCAGTAGAGTGTGTTTTTAGCTTGAAAACCTTTTGCAAAATACTTGGTTAGAGCATAGGAAGCTATCCCAATCATCCAATCACCAATTCATAGTGATCTGGGTGATTTCAGATTGATTTTCTAGTCAAACAACCTTTCTGTTGCTTCCAGCGAAACTAGCTAATCATCCAGCGAATCTAGTTTTGATTCCAGCGAAACTACCATTTTCTGTGATTTACTAAATTTTTTGTGGATTCCAGTGAAACTATATATTTTGAAAGAAAGTTCACCTTACTTGATCAAGGAAACAAGCGAAGTGCTAGTGAAATTGTCATTAAAATGAAAGTTCTACTAGTTTTAACGAAATTATTTGTGAAACTAGAAGTTTTATAGCACTTTTCAAGCGAAACTGCTGACCATTTGCCGAGCAAAACTATAGGCGAATTTACCAGTTTATTTGCCAGCGATTTTACCAGCGAATCTAAAGAAGTTCAGCGAATCTATTCATTATTTGGAAAATGACTTCAACCAACATTACCATTACTGATTTGGAGAGTGTTGCACCAAATAGGTCTGCGAGGCTTATAAATGGAGACAATTTTGAGGATTGGAAGTGATGCTTGAAGGCCTTCTTCTTTTACACGGATCACAATCAATGGGAATCTATAATGAAAGGTCCACACACTCCAACGGTGACTGTCCGTGAACACTGACTCATCAACCTTTTCTGAAAGACACATTAAGTTAATTGATCGTGATCAAAAACCTTTCGGGGCTTTGACCTTATGCTTATCACAAGACATATACAACCATTTTGCTGAGCACAAAAGTGCAAAGTCTTTGTATGATGCCTTATGTGAATTCTATGATGGAAATGAAGATCTAAAGAAGGACAAGAAAGCCCAAGCTGAGAAGGAGTTCAATTCATTTGTCGGACATAAGAATGAAAGCCTTATTGATCTAACTAATTGATTTTTTTCAGTCTCAAGCACTCTAAAGAAATATGATAAGCAGTTGGGTAATGATAGACCATCGTTTAGTCTTTTAAAAACCTAATTAACCTAGGTAGCTAGGGTAAGTAAGGTATCGTATCACAGAGGAATCAGTGGTTAATTTTAGCTTCTAGTTATGTTCTAAATGATTTAAAACAAAGTAAATTATGAAAATGTGATTTGAATGAAAAACAAAGGAGACTTAAATGGATTGAATTCAATTATAACGGACGTAACATCTTCCAGAATTCAGGTTCAAGGTTTCATATAAAACTCAATTGTTTATTAAACACCTCATAGACATAATGTTTTGAAATCAGTTAAGATAGTAATTAAAGATAGGTTGTTGTAAACAAACCTATACAACTAATCATGTCAATTACTAGTATAATCCAATTATTCAATAAATCAGTATCAAGTCAACCCTCTTCAGTCACCCAATCCATTTCTGAACTTCGTCATCAACCAGAACGTGATTGTAAAGAAAGAACTTGAAAAACTGATAAATTGTTATTAACTAAAGCATCAATTTGCTAAATGTTTACCATCACATAAGCAAATCAAATACATACACAATTGAAACAAAAATGAAACCTGTAAGAACCATCCGTCTATAAGAACCATCCGTCTGGAAGAAGTCACAAGAGAATTAGTCGCTCATACTTGTGAATCTGATGTTGGAAGGCATGATTGATGGTATAATGATGAATGGATCCTTTGGAATGGTGAAATAATCTCTTTGGAATGCCCAAAATTCGTTCCCAAAGGTTAGAAGGCGAATTGGAATAAGAGATACCCTGAAAAACCCTAAAACATGCTTTTAATGAGATTCCCGTCGGTTCCACCATAGCCTACGGTAGCCACCGTAGGCTACGCTGGACACTTCTGTTTTCAAGTTTTTTATTCAGTTTCTTTTTGTGCGACTTTCTTAGAGATTTCTGTTGACTGGTAATGGGCCCCGTAACTCCATCCCCAGCTCAAGTTATGTTCATTTTACCGTTGCAAGGTCCCTTAACATCTTCATCCTTTCATTTTTGATCTCTTGGCTCCCGTTAACATCCCGAAACTCTCATATCATGAATATTCTTTGGTTTTCACCTTTAATCATCATAAACACCAATCCAACCACCACTCATCACATAAGTTCTCCATGTAAGCTTCCACTTTGGTCGTTTAACCTACAAAGCACATTCGCTTGTAGTTAAGCAATTCCATGCAATTAAACACACAAATACACATAAGATTAACCATTTAAGTACATTAAACACCATCCAACACACTCACATCACATCCCCACAATTATCTCTTTTTCATCCCTGAAAAAGAATTATGCTATGGAATCACAGTCAAGTAAAATCCGGCTCCCAAAAACTTAGATTACTTACTTGTAAGGGTCTAATAACATGTTAACTGTGATTACAAGTATAGGAATCCATCTAAACTCAAACCAGTTTTCAAGTTCCTCATCATATTAAACTAGTTCAAATGGGTCAGTTAGCCTAGGGTCTCACACCAAGATACAATAGCTTCATCTATTCCCATCTCAAGCTTTTGGAATAAAAGAGTAATCAAAAGACTATCCTAATCGTTTTATGAGAAAATTAAAAGAATTTCAATAATCAGAATTTTTTTCTTTTTTTATTTGAGCTTTCGACATTTATTATACCTAACTCAGAGTTCGTCTCAACCAGAGTCACCATCCTCAAAAGAGACATACATAAGCTTTAGTATTCTTTTTTTAACATAACCCAGAGGAAGTCTCAATCAGAGTCATCATCCCCATAGGAGAACATCTTAAGCTTCATTATTCGCGTCTAGCTCAATTTTTTTTATTTTCTTTTTACATCTGAATTGAAAAATTCTTAAGGTTTTAACTTAAAACGACTTCCTTAAGCTATTTGGGCGGTTTCAGTTTCCCCATTTCTCCCAGATGAGAACCCACGAGGCATCCTAACATAATTAAGATTTATTAGTTCAAAGGAAGTTTGTCTACTGGTGAGGCCTACCCACATATCACAAATCAAATAACGTGTTCAACCCATTTAGCATGCTCATACATATAATATTTGAAAAGCTGGACTACCTGACTATACCTATCATTTTCCATATTTTTTATGCAAATTTCTCACCCAGGGACATATTTTTGATTTTTTTCTATTATTATCATTTTTCATATCCTCATCCCCACACTTAGAATACATTGTTCCTAATGTATGGAATTACGGTTAAGTGCAAGAATTTTCAACTCTTTCATTCAAACCAATATCAACAAACGACTAACCAACCCAAATCGACCAAAAACACAACACCAAAACCATTCCCAACACATAGATATTAACACCACCAAGATTACCTAACAAATAAAAATAATTAAACACCAAGTAACAAAACAACTAAGATGAGAAAAGTGTACATGAACCTGATCATAGGCAATCAAATTGTGCTTCATTAGTAATACCTCCATCTGCATCCTCACACTTGAGTGGTTGTATCTGGTGCTTAAAACTAAAAAAGAAAACGAAAAAAATACACCAAAAAAACACTAAAAGAAAAAAAAATAAAACTTGGGTTGCCTCCTGGTTAACGCTAAATTTTAGGTCTTCAACCAGACCGTACCCGATATTTGTCAAGGCGGTTGAGTTGGATGCTTGCAATCCATCCTCATTAACTCATTCCTCTCATCATCATACTTCCGCCAAGCCTGCACAAAGAGTGAAAACAATTCTCTCTTTGGATGAGGAACTTGTGGGTTCTTTCCTTTCTGTTTCCTTTTCCTTGACCTTCGAATCTTTCCCTTCTCTAAGTTCTTATCTTCTTCTTTCTCATCTGTCCTATTGGTCACACCAAAATCTTCTTTGTTCGGGCGATTCACCCTTTCAAGTAATTCAGAGTTGCTAATATTCAGGTTAGGTAAGTTTGAGAATATTTTAACATTCAATTTCTTTTACCAAATCTCATTCTTATTGTTCCTTCTGCACAATTAACAGTTATGTTAGCGGTAGCCAAGAATGGTCTACCCAGAATAATAGTTGGTTATGCGTTCTTGACACAATCCAACACTAAGAAGTCAACTGGGTAATATAAATCTCCTACCTTCACAATCACATCCTTTACAATCCCCCTAGGACATATGGAAGTCTGATTAGCCAATAACACATTGGTGTGGACTTTTTGTAACTGACCAAAGTCGTACTGATCATACAAACTCCCTAGTAAAATGTTCACCTTTAACCCAAGATCCAACAGTGCTTTATCTACTTTAAACTCACCCACCTGTACTGAAATAGCAAGTGCTCCTAGATCTTGGAGTTTTGAGGGACGAGTGCCCAAAAACACGACACTTGCACTTGCACTCAACTCCACCCGTGCGGGACATTTTTATCGTCTTTTTTGGGTACTCAAACCTTTCAAACACTCAACATTATCAGGATTTTTTTAATTATATTTAAAAAGGGTAAATTAATTGTTCTCTTTTCAAATTTCTCCCATTTTTCATCCTATGTTGGATCTTGTTCCTGTTTAATTGATATTTGGGCAATCAAAGCCGAAGGAAATGGAACATTCAGATATTTTTTTACCTCTTTACCTTCTAGTTTAGTTTGTGAAATTAAATCATGATCAGGGTCATACTCACTGTACTCCACCACACTCTTAACCATTGGTGGTGGAGTCTATTCAACCCCAAAAACCTCAGATGATGTTTGAAAACTTACTGTACTAGTGTTTGCACTATGTGTGTTTTAGGAATTATGAGGTGTCGCGTCGACCTGATTAAAATTAGATGACTTACCTAAATCTCTTATTACTGAAACTACCTCAGATAAATGTGCAACTAATTATATGGTGTGTTCCACCAAGGCTTGATGATCTTTTGCCTGTCTATCTTGTTGTTGCATGACTTCTTTGATCAAACTTGTCAATTCCTTGATAGCTAACCGGATATCATCTAATTCAGATTGAGCCATTTGTCGACTCCTTTGATTCTACCAGTCGTCTTGATAGCTTCCTTCACCATTTAAACCTCTTGAGTGGTGACCTTGATTGTAATTGTTTGGACAGTCTTGAGCCCAATGACCAAATTCTCCACAGCACATACATGGCTCATAATAGTCTTGACTATCATCATAATACCTGTCCATGAAAAACCTACACACGTACACAACCTCGTGTAATACTGAACAAGGGAACTAAACAAAAATAAATTAAAAACAAAGTTGAAAAGAAAATATTTTTGGATTAATTTTTTTACTAAAATAAAAGAACTAACTATGTTAAAACTAAAACTAAGCGCACCGATTCCCCGGAAACGGTGCCATTTTGATAGATCGTCGTTTAGTCTTTCAAAAACCTAATTAACCTAGGTAGCTAGGGTAAGTAAGGTATCGTATCCACAGAGGAATCAGTGGTTAATTTTAGCTTCTAGTTATGTTCTAAATGATTTAATAAAAAGTAAATTATGAAAATGTGATTTGAATGAAAAACAAAGGAGACTTAAATGGATTGAATTCAATTATAACGGACGTAACATCTTCTAGAATTCAGGTTCAAGTTTCATATAAAACTCAATTGTTTATTAAACACCACATAGACATAGTGTTCTTAAATCAGTTAAGATAGTAATTGGAGACAGGTTGTTGTCAACAAACCTATACAACTAATCATGTCAAATACTAGTATAATCCAATTATTCAATAAATCAGTATCAAGTTAACCCTCTTCAGTCACCCAATCCGTTTCTAAACTTTGTCATCAACCAAAACGTGATTGTAAAGAAAGAACTTGAAAAACTGATAAATTGTTATTGACTAAAGCATCAATTTTCTAAATGTTGGTCATCACATAAGCAAATCAAATACATAAACGATTGAAACAAATATGAAACCTATAAGAACCATCCGTCTGGAAGAAGTCAGAAGAGAATTAGCCGCTCATGCTTGTGAATCTGATGTTGGAAGGCATGATTGATGGTATAATGATGAATGGATCCTTTGGAATGGTGAAAGAAGCTCTTTGGAATGCCCAAAATTCATTCCTAAAGGTTAGAAGACGAATTGGAATAAGAGATACCTGAAAAACCCTAAAACATGCTTTTAATGAGATTTCCCATCGGTTCCACCGTAGCCTACGCTAGACACCGTAGGCTACACTGGACACCTTTCTGTTTTCAAGTTTTTTATTCAGTTTCTTGTTGTGCGACTTTCCGAGAGATTTCTATTGACTGGTAATGGGCCCCGTAACTCCATCCCTAGCTCAAGTTATGTTCATTTTACTGTTGCAAGGTCCCTTAACATCTTCATCCTTTCATTTTTTATCTCTTGGCTCCCATTTACATCCCGAAACTCTCATATCATGAATATTCTTTGGGTTTCACCTTTAATCATCATAAACACCAATCCAACCACCACTCATCACATAAGTTCTCCATGTAAGCTTCCACTTTGGTCGTTTAACCTACAAAAGCACATTCGCTTGTAGTTAATCAATTCCATTCAACTAAACACACAAATACACATAATACTAACCATTTAAGTACATTAAACACCATCCCAACACACTCATATCAGGTAATTAATGGCAAATGGCAATGCTCATACTGCGTGCAAGGAGATTTATGGAGCGAACTGGAAGAAGAAACTTTGGCAATCATAACCAAAATTCTAAGCTTGGTTTTGATAAGTCAAAGTTAAGATGTTTCAATTGCAAATAGTTAGGGCATTTTAAAAGAGAACGTCCATATCCAATCCTTACTGAACTGGGAACGTCTGGAACTTCAAAAGTTATCCTGACTACTGAAAAGGAAGAAGCCAAGCAAAAGAAAGAAACAACCTTCTAATTTCGACTGGAGTGCAGAGATTATAGAAATAGAGGAGGAAATCAATCATGCGTTAATAGCTAAAGTAGTGAGGAGAGATGAGGAGTCGATGGAAGAGTTTGACTTTTTTAGAGAATTTAAGAATGAGGGCATGGAAGAAACCTGTGATGGGAGTGCTAAGCAACAGGGTAAGGATGAATAAATTGAGGTTGAGAAGGTCACAGAAAAGAAGGTTGATAAAGATGATGAGTGTGAAAATCAAGAATAGGTTGACAAGAAGGAGGTTAAGCTGGAGGTAAATGAAGAGAGGAAGGAGGAAGTAAGCGAAGATCAGAAACCAAGAAAGGAAGCAAAGAAGCAGGAGGAAGAAGAAAGGAAGAAAAATACCACAGTCTGTCAATGCGAAAAGGCGCTAGCTACTGAGAAAGTAGTTATGGGTCTTTCTTATAAGGTAATTCAAGACATGTGTTCTTCTCCATGCAAAATTAGATTATTTGGAGTTTAAAAAGCTAATAGATTGTTATTAGAAAATGAAAAAGAACTGAAACAAATAAATAAGAAACTTAAAATAAATGAGTCTAAATATTTTATCAGATTAAATGAAGCTTTAAAAAAAAGAGCATTTAAAGAGAAATATTTTGGAAAGAAATGTTGAAATAGAGTCATTAACTGAACGCGTAGCTCTTGCTAAGTTTGAAACAAGCAAATTAAAAACCAAGCTTGAAAAATGGACAATATCTGGGATGAAACATAAGGATCTTTGTAAGAAGCAACAGGGGGCTAGAATTAAGACAGGGTTGTGATGTGATGAAACCACTCATGTTTATCCTCCTCTAAGTACTTATTGTTATTCACCTATGCCTACACCTCATCCAACAAATAAATTGGTTCAGAATGATACTAACAATTTGTATGCAGGTCTAGAAGGAGTGAATCATAAGGAGATTTGAGAGGATTATGTTTACGGTAGCAGTAGTGGTTTGGGCAGCTGTAGTCATAGATTTTGTGATTCTAAACAATCTTTAAAAGTCACTAGCTTAAGTAGTTTTGTATCCCAGTAGTTAGTTTTAGACAATGGCTTATGTAGTTCTAGTTCTAGTCCAGCTTATTCATCATCAAATATTTCTAGCTCATTTAAAAATGTTATCAATTCTTGTGTTAATGAAAATGATGCATGTTCAAATGAAGCTTCAGTCAAACTTACAGACTCGAATTGTTTTGAAAAGTTTCTCTCTCATCCTATCCTATCTTTTACCCCAATTCGGATTTCTAAACCGAAAGAAACAAGAACATCTTCCTTAGAGATTAAAATCACTAATGTAAATGAATCAGAATATGCCAAAATTAAGGCATCGAAAGAAAATTTAAAAGAATCATATGATACGTGCAACAATCCTGATTCACATGTGACTGATTCTGAGGAAGATAGCGAAGTTGATCACACTCCTCTTCAAAACTGCAAAATGAAGGGTTTAAAATCACAATGCTTTAAATGTGGGAAGGATGATCATGTAATTAAAAATTGTCCAAACTATGTTGATAAAAATGTACATAATCGTTATTAAATCACTTTGTAAATAATTTATTTTGTAAAAATTCTCATGCTTCAAATCCCAAGTTTGTCAAAACTTGGGTTCCTATTTCTAAAGCCTAACGATCATTGTGTTCTAATGTCAGGATCATTCAAGAAAAGCTGTCAATAGCTTATGGCATGTTGATAGCGGATGTTCCAGGCATATGACCGGGTTGAAGGACCTTCTCACCAACTGTAGGATAATAAATGGAGGATATGTCGCATCTGCTAGAGATAAGAAAGGTGGAAAGATGATTGGTCAAAGAGAAGTCTCAAATGGTTCATTGACTCTGGAGAAAGTGAACTATGTTCCAGAACTGGCATTCAACTTATTGAGTGTATCACAGATATATGATAAAGACATTCCGATATTGTTCATATCAAATGAATGCTTGTTCCTGAAACCTGAGTTCACTATTCCATAGGATTTAATAATCATGCGAGCTCCAAGAAGGAATGATACATACCTGCTGGATATGGGATCAACAGAATCCACCTTGACTATGACATGTCTTCTGTCAGAGGCTTCATCATCTGAATCCTTCTTGTGGCATAGACGTTTAGGACATGCTAATTTTAACATTATAAATAAGTTGGTTAAAAAAATCTTGTCAGGGGACAACTTAAGGATTTTTCAGTGGTAGAAAAATGTATGGCTTGTGCTTAAGGAAAGCCGTACAAAAGGCAACACAAGCTTAAGCTTGAAAATATAATTTCACATCCACTTGAATTGTTAGATACTGATTTATTTGGTCCTATTAGTGTTAAATCTATCGCTAAGAAATCTTATTATTTGGTTGTTACAGATGATTTTTCAAGATACTCTTGGGTGAGATTTCTTGCAAATAAAGGTGACACCGCAGAAGAGCAAAAGCTGATCCTGTCAATTGAAACCATCATCAAACGAAAGGTTATGGCCATGAGAAGTGACAATGGAATCGAATTCAGAAACCACATCTTTGACTCATTCTGTGCAAACAAGGTAATTATCAGACAGTTTAGTGCTGCCAGGACACCTCAACAAAATGGTGTTGTTGAAAGAAAGAACCGAACGCTTATCGAAGCAGCAATAACTATGCTGATTGAGTCAAAACTTCCAATTATTTTCTGGGCGGAAGCTGTCAATTGTGCATCTTATGTACTTAACAGGGTGCTTATCATAAAAGATAGAATGAATACTCCGTATGAGCTTCTTCATAAATGGAAACCCTTGATTGACTTCTTTCGTCCATTTGGTTGTTCATGTACCTTGCTGAATATGCAAGCTTAGAAGTCAAAATTTGGTGCTGTTTCTGATGAATGTTTCTTTGTTGGCTCTTCTTCCTCACAAAAGGCCTATCGTGTGTACAATAAACGGATGCACATTATGCAGGAATCCTTCTATGTTGATTGGCAAGAGTCAAATTCACCAAACATGGGTTCGGACCCAGAATGGTTTTATGAATCTAACATTGTCTTCAAATCTTTCAATCTTCTAATCTTTGATGATGATGTTGTTCCTCAACCTAGTGTGCAAATCATTCCTCCACCAAAACCACAACCACCTCCACAACCCGAACCTCACCCATAACCACTAATTGACCCTACACTTCCATTTGGTATCCCACCCACACCTCCACCACAACCAATTCCTCAATCACACCCATCTTCCCCTTCACATCCATCCCAAACTGAATCATCATCTTATTCAAGCCCATTAACCCTTAACACCAATTTCAAAACCCTAAAAGATCATCCACACGACTACATCATTGGTTCCATTTATGATAGTGTGAGGACATGGAGTCAATCTGGATTGATAAATGAATGTCTCTATGCATGTTTCATATCTTAAATTGTACCAAAAATTGTCACAGCAACACTTTAGGACCCATGTTGGGTCGAATCTATGCAAATAGAGCTTCAACAATTCAGGAAATTAAAGGTTTGGCAACTAGTTGATCTTCCTCCAAATAAGTTTCCCATCGGGACCAAATAGGTCTTCCGGAACAAACCAGATGATCGAGGAGTTGTTATCAGAAACAAATCTAGGCTGGTTGTTTAAGGATTTGCTCAAGAGGAGGGAATTGATTACACTGAAGTGTTTGCACCAGTTGCTCGCATTGAAGCTATCAGAATCTTTCTTGCTCACTCCGCTCATAAGAACTTTAAGGTATTTCAAATGGACGTGAAGTGTGCATTTCTATATGGGAACATTGATGAGGAGATATATATCAATCTCCAGGTTTTGAGGATCCAGATTTCCCTGATAAAGTGAATAAGCTTGATAAATCCTTATATGGATTACATCAAGCACCTCGCATCTGGTATGAAACCTTGACACAATATCTGCTCAGCAAAGGTTTCTCTCATGGCACTATAGATATGGCACTATTCAAGAAAGACGTTGATGGTGAAATGCTGATTGTTCAAGTGTACGTTGATGACATCATTTTCGGGTCAACAAATGAGAAACTGTGTAGAGAGTTTGAAGAAGTGATGAAGGATCGCTTTGAAATGAGCATGATAGGGGGGAGTTATGCTTTTTCTTAGGATTTCAGGTTGAACAAAAGCCTGATGGTATCCTGATTCATCAAGAAAGGTATGTCTGGAGATTCTTAAGAAATTAAAGATGGATGATGCTTCTCCTGAACTCACCCCATTTACTGCTTAAACGTGCATAACTTCAGATGATAATGGGAAACCCGTAGATGCTCATTGTTATCGTTCTATAATTGGGTCTCTCATGTATCTCACTGCGAGTCATCCAGATATTACATTTGTCATGTGCTACTGTGCCCGTTATCAAGCAAATCCGAAGGAATCTCATGAAAAGGCTGTTAAACGTATTTTTTGATGTCTCAAAGGATCCTCCCACCTGGGCCTTTGGTATCCCAAAGGAGGACTTTGATTTGCATGCCTATTCTGACAGTGATCACGAAGGTTGCAAGCTGAACAGGAAACCAGTCACCGGTGGATGCCAGTATCTAGGGGATTGTCTTGTTTCATGGCAAAGCAAAAATCAAACAACTGTATCTTTATCCACAGGTGAAGCTATATATGTTGCTACCTCTAGCTGCTACTGCCAGGTGCTTTGGATCCAACATCAGATGATGGATTATGACATATATTTTCTTCATACGCTACTCTTCTATGATAATGAAGCTGCTATTGGAATTTCCAAAAATCAATTCATCACACTCGAACCATGCGCATTGAAACAAGGGTTCATGCAATCCGATATGCTCAGGAAAAATAGTTTATAGATATTATTCCAATCGACACAAAAAGTAAAAGAGCATATATTTTCACAAAAACTTTTGATAACCTCGTTTTTATGAACTGATCTCTATGTTGGGTCTAATATCTTTCTAAAAAACTCTTTTCTTACTAAAATGTATAGTTAGTCATTGATAACCTTTTCTACATTTTACATTTGTCACATAACTTTCGGTATCCCATATTTCTTCTTTTTTTATTATTTTATTTTTATTTTAGTACACATATATATACAAAAGAAAATTCTATTCCCATGTGGGTAAATAGAAATTTAGGGGGAGAATATACTTTTAAAAAGTTTTTCAATTTTGTTCTCTCAGGAACCCAAGAAAAGAAGTTAGAAAGAGGTCAACAACTTGTGTTAGGATATGCATGGTAGACTCAACCTGAAAACAAAGTAAACAATGATTGTGCAGCTAAACTAAAGATCAAGAACTTGGTGATAAGGATTATTCTCATGACATCTTGACCCCTACAAAGATACAAGTCTTGTCAAAACTTGGTTGAGAGTGGCTGATTTATGTCTTGAGTCTATTCTTAGTCTGTGTTAGGTCTAAGATCTTCCTCATCCCTTAGCCCAAATTGAAAAATAAAATGCGTGTTTATCTCCTCTGCTATGCATGAGCATTAACATGGAGTGATGATCTCATGAGCATTGACATGGAGTGATGATCTTCTCTGCTATGTGAAAGCATTGACCTGAAGCTCTCATCAATATGCTCAGATGATCTTCTCTGCTATGCGGAAGCATTGACTTGAAGCTCTCATCATCTGGAATAAGATGAATATCTCCTCTGTTATACGTAAGTATAGACCTGGAGCTATCATCATCATCTGTTATAGAGTCTGTATGGTAAAGTGTCTCGTCAAATGATCATGCTATCATATGCATGCATCATTGTCAATTCAGAACTATTCAAGCAAGATCAATGATTAAACTGAATAAACCTTGATAATGAGATGAGTTCATTGTCAAATGTATATAGGGAACAAGTTACTGGAGTTCCTTAAATTAACTCAAAACATGATAAAGACAGCTGCAGATTACATGTTGAAAAGAATAAGACATGGGTTTAAGTGGACAAACATATAAGCAATCTCACCAAGCCTTGATTCTCAGAAATACTTCGAGAAAAAGATGCAATTATATCCTTTTATTTTCATTACATTTTATTTTATTTCATTTTATTTTATTAGTTCATATCATTTTTTGTTTAAAATTGTTTAGTAATTTGTTTGTATATAAGTCGGAATCATGGAGTGAGGAAGTTATTTCTAACAAATGTTTGTATAATTACAAAACTTATAAAAAAGGGCGAAACTATGAGCGAAAATATAATTTTGCTATGAGTTTCGCCGAGCGAAACTATAGATTCGCCAGCAGTCATGCTCAACTGTGAGAAACGCATCTATACTAGCGACACTATAGTTTTGCCAACAACGAAACTAGGTAGTACATATTGCAAAGTATGAGAGCCGAGTCTCACAAGTGCAATTATACCCAAACCCTGGTTTCTCTCGGCGATTTATGTGCAGATCTTGATTCGTTTGTGTTTTGTTGAAATAAACGAACATTTTATGCTTAGGTTTGTTAGGCAACCTTTGTATAATGCTTTAATCGGTTTAGTTTTGGATAAATAAACAGCTGAAATTGATTCGATGAATTTGAACAATCGCAGTTTCTTTCAGCGAAACTGCGAGCTAGTTCAGCGAATCTGAACAAAGTTCATAGTTTCAAGCGAAACTGTAACGTTGTGCTGTCCAAGCACAAGTGACAGTTTCGTTGGGAAGATTTCATCATAACTATAGATTTGCTCGGTATGGATTTCTGAGTTTAAACTTAAGCGAAACTAACAACGAAATACAGATTCTCTTAGGTGAAATTACAAAATTAGTTGTCAGCAAAACTGATTAACAACTAAAACACATAACTAAACGCCTAAGACTTAGCGAATCTATGCCTTTGTAGCAGCGAATCTATGATTTCTCGACAGTGAAACTAACTATTTCGCCCAACGAAATTACAGTTTCGCTGCCAGCGAAAATAGCCAAATCTTATTTTTTATCATTTTGTATAATTTGTTTTGTCTCTTTATGTGTATATTTTATCATCTAACCTATTTATGTTTCCATTTTAGTTGATATGGCTAACTTAAAGTTTGATAACAAGTTCAACATCGTGGCACTTCTGGATGATGGGAATCCTAAAGCAGTAGGATTTAGAGACTGCATTAGATGGTTGAGGCAATCTCCCATATATTATGCCATCTCACATATGCCTACCATCTATGATCTTCATGGGAGAGATTTCTGGAGATCTGCAGAGTACGACATTAGAACTGTACCAAACCATATAATTGCCAGGATTGAAGGGCATGACATAGTTATCACTGTGGAAACAATAGCCAGAGTACTGCATTTGGAAGATGATTGTGGGCAGAGGTGGTGCTGTCTGATGCCCAAGTTCTCGAGGCATTCAGGAGTATCGGGTATGAAGGGCCACCCTTTGGATCCAAGAAGGAAATTAAGAACTCTCTCCTGTCAAAGGAATAGAGATATATAACCCATGTCTTTATTATGTGTTTGGATCATAGGAAGGGAGGATCAGACAGGCTGAATATACATTGGGCCAGGGCCATGATCATCTTCTGCAGAGGTCAAAAGGCCAACATTGCAAAACTTATATTTGATTGTATGACTGAGAATATCATGGCCCTGAAGAAAGACAGATGGCTGTTATACCCGAGGTTTGTCCAAATGTTGATTGATGATCTGATTTCAAATGTGCTAAGACACGGAGAAATCAAAAGACTGGCACAAATGAATACGAGGATATTTGCTGACTCTGCAATTAGACATGATTTTAGTGGGAAGATAACTCATTTGTGGGAAAACATATATCCAGCTGAGAGGTGGAATTACATTAGGAGATTGATTGAGACGGAAAACAAAACTGCTGAGGAAACAGAGAAAACAAGAAGAAGCAATAAATAAGAGAAAAAGGTATGCAAAAGAAAAAGAGTATGACTTTGAGGAAGAAATTGATGAGGTGGCTGAGGAGGTTAGAGTCCAGATGGAAAGGAGGAGTAAGAGAAGGGCTGAAGAGAGTGAACCTACAAATGTGTCAGAAAGGAGAACAAAGCATAAGCAACAAGCCTTCTCGGAATAACCTGGTATGAATGATGCAAGATCTGAGCTAGATCAAGATGTGATCAGAAATGTAAGTGCATCAGTGGCAAATAAGCTGAGCATGATCAAGACAAAGCTGGTAAATCAAGAGATCAGGGAGAAGGCAAAAGATGTGGTCACTGAAGGTTTAAAGAAAATGATGGTGGATCAATAGGATTTAATAAAGACATTGTTTAAAGAGTTGAATGAACTGAAAGCAGCGGCTGGCCTGCCAAATCAAAGAATTAAAATAGAGCTGAATGATCTTACTGATACCTCAAAGTGTGAATTCCTCAATGTTGAAGGATTATCAATGGCAGGAGAGGGCCCGACTGGAGCTGCAGACACAGGGTTTGATGTTGATACAAATGAAGCGGGTGCTAATGATATGGGTGTAGGTGCTGGTGATGTGGATGTAGATGCTGGAGCTAGTGGTGTTGAGAAAGAGGTAGATGTAGGAGGAATTAAAATAGCTGAGGCTGAATTCAATCTGAGGTTTGATATGAGAAGGATTTGATTAGAGAGGAGGTGCGTGTGGAAAAGGGTGATAAAGAAAAAGGGAAAGAGCCTGACATAAGGCTAGTTGATGAAGAGGAAGAGGATGATGAACAACTTGTCGATTACAGCTCTGAGCCAAAGTATTATGACGTTGATGAAAGGCCGATGACTTATGTGGCTCAAAGAGGATCGACTGAGGGAGGTGTAATTGAGTTTGCTCAAGCTGACTGGTTTGAAAAGGAAAAGGAACCAGAGGAGATAACTCCTATGTTCTAAAATATTCAAGGAGCTAGTAAGAAGGATGCTGATAAAAGGATAATAAGCTGGAAGTACAATGCTGAGCTTAAATTATTTATCATTAAGAGGTGAGGAGGCAAGATTTACTATCTGAACAAGAGGAAGGCTTTTAAGAACTTGCCTCGTTGGGATTTGAGAAGGTTGGCTGAGATTCCTCTGATTGATGTGAGTGCAAGTGAGAGGGCTATGTTGCTGGAAAAGGTGATAAAGAAGGGGCTAAATGACAATTTTGAAGCCTTTAGTTATATGAAGCCTAAGAGAAGGATTTTTAAGAAAGACTTGGATTGGGCCACTAGGAAGGGCAAGATTATGTTGAAATAAAAGTCTGCCAAAACTGTAAACAGAGTACGAGTGCCCAATCCACTTCCCCCGATGCTACAAGATTTTGTCAAATGGTTCTATGACAATTATATTGGGGAAACAATGATAAGATTAAAAGGTGATCAAGAGATTAGATTATTTGATCCAATGGAGGTTTTTATGTTTGGAGATAAGGATCTAAAGATTTTATGTGAAAATCATATAAAGGTGGGAGCTAGAGCTGAAACTAGGACTGAAGCCAATCTATTCATAAGAGTGGCAAAAAAAAGCTTGAGGAGTGAGAGTTGAGGTCACAGAGCTTACCAATAAAGTGAATCAAGCTGACAAGACCAGAATGGACATGCAGGATCTGATAAAGCAATTACTTCAAGCTAGTGTACATGCTGAAGAAGAGACTGGCAGAGATGTAGATGATGTTGTGAAAGAGGTTAGAGCTAAATAGGAAGCATCTAAGAAAGCCAAGGAGGATGAAGATCACGTGGAAGACCAGGCTGGAGCAGAAGAGAAGAATCAAGCTGAAGCCGGTGAGGTCCAACTTAGGGGGAGCATTGAAGATCAAGTATAGGTTGGACTCACCTTAGTAGTTAGTTTATTTTGCTTTATTTGTAATAGGAACTACGTTAGTTTGTTTTATGTATATAACTGGTAGTTAGTTTGTGTTTTATAGTAGTTTGCTTTGACCTATCGAAACTACCAGTGAAACTATAGTTTCGCTGGTATTCAGCTGTCTTAGGTCACCCGGAGAAACTATGTTACGCAGCCGGGTGAAACTAAGTGTTAGGACCGTGTACGTACGAAGTACTAACAGATTCAACGTAGAACAAAATCAAATAGTGCGGAATCCTATTTGAACGGCGATCCAATCAGTGAGATCGCAAACCCGGATCAAACTAATGATTAGAAAACGTTAAGAACAAATAGGAATTGATCCGGGACGAACTATGAAGTTGGATGGACTCTGAAAATCGCTTTGGACGGCTAGGGTATGCAGGAAATCAAAGTGTTATGTTTTTCCACAAATTATGTGGTATTTATAGGTTGTTGTATACCGTCGTATGATTGAGCCATAAGCACGGTTTAGTCTCATGACCAAGTCATACGATTGATCCATACTCACGACTGAGCTACCCGATTGGATCAGTCGTACGACTAAGTCAATCATATACCTCAGTCGTGCGAATGAGCCAATCACTTGGTTCAATCGTGCTACTGGACCATAAGCATTGTCCATTAGCATGGATAGCCATAAGACTAAGTAAAATACACTACTGAGCTATCGTTGACTTATTACTGTGAATGACTACGACAAACCCTGTAACACCCCAAAAAGTCAAAACGATTCATCGAGGATAATGGGCTTAATTTGTGGGTATTTAATAAAGGAAGGAAATGGGTTATGGGCTAATTAGGCTTATGGGCAAGAGCCTAAGTGATTTAGGGCCCATAATCAGGCTTCAAACCCACCTAATCAGCCACCATCTTCCACACTTGAACCCTAGTCACCAAAATTCATAGAGAGAGAAAGTAGAGAGATAAAGTGAAGAAAACTCAAGATTTGGAGCTTCAAAGGTTAAAAGATTGAAGATCTGGGTGTTGGAGCATCA
>BJCO01361861.1:0-11186 GCA_018326465.1 Flaveria floridana | reverse complement strand
TCGAATCTTCGATTTCCTTTGTCAAACTTTGCCGGAAAAACCACCAGCTTTTTCCTATGGATTGTAACCTTGCTCATGTGTTCCGCCATCTTCTTAATATCCACCACTTTAGCCATCCTCACAAATCCAAAAAAATTCCCCCTGGCATCTTTTTTCCTGGCCACGTATGCATCTGCTACCTCCCCTACCGATTGGAAAGTCTCCCAAAGCGTCTCGTTTGAGGCACCACCTGGAAGATTCCCAACATAGAATGTCGTTACTAGCTTCCTTTCCGTTTCACTTCTCCTCTGCTTACTCCGGTGTTTGACCTCCGTCCAGCTCTCCATTACTACATACGTTAATTATAAGCGTTTGGTGGATGTTGTTGATTGATTGGATTGGCGGTGTAGTTCTAACTGCCTCTCCGTTCTCCTCCTTCCCCCCACCGTCACTCTTCAGGTTCTCATCTTCTTCTATAGTGCATGTTTGGTATTACTTATTTTCTTTAAAAACTTTTTTTTCAAATATACTTATTAACTTATTGATAGTTTTCCCAAACATGACCATAACGAAGAACAAACTGCAACAAGCACCACTCTACGCCGCCGCCACCACCACCAACACCACAGTTGACCTCAAAACCCTAATTTACGATCACCTTCAGTTCTTCGACAATCTAATCGACTTAATCCCCGCAAAGTTCTACCTTCCAGTCGATGAAGATTCGAAACCCTGGTTTCAAGGCCTCACCAAACTCAAAAAAGCATCTCTCAAACAACAAACGCAAGTAAACATCAAGAGATCCCGACGTGATCGCCTCGACCCCGAGAAAGCATCAGTAAGAACGCCAATGATGATAAGAATTCAGATGATGATGATGATGACGAAGTGGAAATTGAAATTGAAGTGAAACCGATTGCAGATTTTGACGGTGAAACTGGTGACAATAACAAGTCTGTTACTTATGAGGAGTTGCAACAGAGATTGCATCATAAGCTTGAAATGATCCGTGCGAATCGCGGCCAGGGGAAAAGAACAATGATGATGAATGAAGTGAGAAAAAGAGATGATTTTATTGACAAGAAACGTAAAAGGGGAGATGATGATAATGGTGCTAGTTGTAGTGAAAATAAGGTAGTAAAGATTGATGCTGATTTTGAATTTTGGAAATGAAGATGTGAACAGGAAGAAGGTGAAAAAGGGTTCGAGAAGGGAGGGCTAACGAGAAGAAGATTGCTAAGAGGGAGAAGAAGCTCATGAGGCCTGTATTCGATAGCCGAAAAGAAGGATATATCGGTTAGAAAAGCGATTGAAGGTGAGTAAATTTGTATCCTTTTTTGGAGATTTGAGTTGATTTTGATGAGCTGAGGCTTTGGTTCTAATATGATGTCATTGTTTGAAGGATTGACAGTATGATCTGCAAGAAAATTTTGTCGAATTTTTGTGTTGCTTCTTATGATTGGTTTATCTTTCTACTTTGTAGTTTACAGTAGCTTTAGATTGTCTGCTGGATTTGAAATTTTGAATGATGTTTTGATATGGTTTTTGGAATTCACCATGTTTCAATCTGCTGTATATAATTCACACTGTTATGAAAATGAACATTAACATAGAAGACGCTTAACACTAAACCAATAAGATTAACATGGGACAATTTGAACCCGAAGTACTTGTATTTATGCATGGTGTTGATGTGATCTTCACAGAAAACATTCTACAAGCTTAGCAACCAATTCGGTTGTGTTCACTCATCACCGGTTTGAGTTAACATTTTGAGCGTACTATTTATCACCTATCGTAAAGAGCTCTAACTCTAACCGATCCAAGTAAGAATGAAAAATTTCAACAAAGAATGATCGATCCATAAACATAATTATCTTGATTTGTAATACTCAAAGCACACACCATTTGTACACCAATATAGAGTCCACCCCCATAAAATAGTTTACTTCCGCCCCCGCCCTCCTAACCTTTGACTCAAGCTCCGCCACTGACACCAAGCCAATATATTACTTGAAAAGACTAGTTGAGCATGAATGCGGAACGAACCCGAATAGACGGGTCGAACATGAACGTGAAACGAACCTGAAAATTGTATCATGTACATGAATCTAAACACAAACACGATATCGATATCATGGATGCTAGTATAAACACAACCTTTTTAAATCAATATTTTATTTTATATATATTAATGCTTCAAAACAATAAATTTATAATAAAAATAAAATGCATACAAAACAAAAACAATTACGTGTAAGTTATAAGAGGAGGGAGAGTCGTTCAGGTTTCTTTGGGGTGCCACATTAGATTTTTTTTAATTTTCATAAATTTTTTCGTTTTACAGGGTGTCTTTCTATACAACTACCAATACATAAGATCCAACCGGTGGAGCCTGGTGAGTATTCACCGGCTTGGAGATTAAAATTTGAAGCCGGAACCGAAGGTGTTGTTCCCATCTGGAGGCGCGACTTCACCACATCTCCCCATCAAAGACTTGATCATATTTTATCAAATCTTTATAAGTTATCCGTTATTTGAAATATAACATTAAACATAAGCTTTTAAGAATGTTATAAATACACGACCCAAAGTGTTCATGTATTCAATCTAATCGGAGCTCGTTTAGAACAAATTAAGCCGCTAAAATCAATATCAAAAACCTAATCCTTTGTAGACGAAAGTCAAACCATGTTGGCGGATTTACCACCTTCGATCGCCGTGTGCACGAGATATAATCAAACTCGATCACACAGGAACACAGCTTCTTTGGCTCGTAATTTAAGCCTATCTACATTTCCAGTGGTCTGCTCTTTCTCAACTCCTTAAGACTCAACGAACACCCTCGGTTTCACCTTCACTGTGTGCAAACAATCAATGGCGATGCCTATTGTAGACACCGAATACCTCAAAGAGATCGATAAAGCTCGTCGGGAGCTTCGTGCTTTTATCGCCAACAAGAATTGCGCGCCGATCATGCTTCGATTAGCGTATGATTCATCCATCTCCTAACACTTTTTGTGCAAATGTTTTTGATGATTGTATTGATATTCATGATGATGATATGATGATGATGATAATTTTGTTGTAGGTGGCATGATGCTGGAACATACGATGTGAATACGAAGACCGGAGGCCCTAATGGTTCGATTAGAACCGAGGAGGAGTATAGTCATGGCTCTAACAATGGATTGAAGATTGCTATTGATTTTTGTGGTAAAATTTTCTATCTTATTATTCAAATTGAAGTATCATATTAATACTTTTGCCTAATTAGGCTTTTGTGAAGTAGACAGTAAACTAGTTATTTAGCTTCATTAATCAGTAAAGTTGATATTGGTGGTAGTTTTTGGCTGACATGTATTATGTATTCTGTTGTTGTGAGATGTTATATCATGCGGTGGTTGAAATCACTATCCTTATATAATATGCTTAGTATTGGAAGTATGCTTTGGTAGGTTTAGGATTTGGAGCAGAGCTTGTTTGATTGTATGATGTAAGGTTTTTCTTGAGACCATATTCATGCTGCAAACTTAAACTGAGTTCAAATGCACCATTTTAAGTATTTTCTGAGGAAGATCTGAATGTAAATAGAATGGTATTATCCCTGGGTGCCCCTTTATTATGGGTGGAAGAGGGAGTTCATAGCTTATTCGTCTACTGTGAATGACTTAAAGTTACTAGAAAGTTAGTGTGATGATTTTTAGGCTGACTATATTGGAATTGGATATTGCTGAGTCATCTTGAAAGTTGGCACCGATGCCCAAAACTGTCTTGTGTAGGGGATAACAATTTTAGCTTAAAGAGTTGTGCTTAAATCTTGAGAGGATTCTGTTTACTGTCAAGATTGATATATAACTCCTTAAGTTGAAGCTTGTTATGTTCAATTTTCAGTCTTCACAGCATTCTTCTTGATAGATTTTATAGGTGTCCCTATAAATAGATATAATATTGATTTGAATAAACCAATTCTGCTGTTTGTTACTTTAATGTTTATATTTTTTTCTTACCGCAGAAGAAATAAAGTCCAAACATCCAAGGATTACTTATGCAGACCTATATCAGGTGAATTTAGTGATACTAAGTTTGTTTCTATTAATTTAGAGAGAGGGAGGGGGGTTCTTGAGGACTGAGATTGCCAATAAAGATATATAATTCCAGTTTATTGTTTTTTGGTAACTTATATCCTATTGTAATGTACACGCAAGCACACACGATATACGAAATGTGAAATGTAACTTACTACTGACCATGAAAGAACCTCTGTTTTGTAGCTTGCAGGAGTTGTTGCTGTGGAGGTCACTGGTGGTCCTACTGTCGACTTTGTTCCTGGTAGAAAGGTATCTTGATTTTGTCACTTTCTTTTCAAGTTCTTCTGTTAATTTTTTTTTCTATATTTTAACTTGCGTCTCTCCTCTGTACGACTGGTCATATGGCCTATCCTTTTATGCTTAATTTCTTTCTGAAATATTATTCTTTGGAAGTACAGGTATAAGAATGCTATGGGAATTATTCTTGCAACAACTTTACTCTTCGTTAACAAATTTTATCTTTTTCTAGGATTCAACGATTTCTCCTAAGGAAGGCAGACTCCCAAATGCCACCAAAGGTTTTTGATTCTTCTTCTATACATTAATTATCTTCTATAAGGCCAATGAGTCTTAGATTAACTGGTTTAGGAGGAGGCACCCTATGACTTTTCAAAATGGAGGTCATGGGTTGGAGTCTCACTAGGTGCAATATGGTCCAAGTGGGCCAAGGGTTTTACCACAGTGGGCCTTTGGGTGGTGGGTTTCTCTTGGAATGGCGGGCGAGCCGGGTCACCAGCGCTGTCTGTGTTCGCGGGCGTGGGTGACCTTTCGCCAATGGGTTTACCCGGGTGACCGGGCTTAAAAATTATTTGTTGGCCGTTCAAAAAAAAATTATCTTCTATAAGAAACGAGGTCTCTTTTAAATAGCTTCTTGGTAGTTATAAGATGACTCCTGAATTAGCTTTGAAGGTTTCATTTTCGATACTGAACATAGGGAGTCACATGATCACTGTAGGGGGAGATAGGGTGGTTGTAGGGGGAGATCATTATTAATGTAAGAATTCCTTTAACAAAAACTAACCGCCTGATGTTTCTAAAGCATGAACAAACTCAGATAACATATTCTAGATTTTCGAACAGGGCAAATTTCAAAGTTAAATTTTCATAATTTTTTAAAAAGTGAAAACACATACGAATGTTAATAATCTTTCACAACTCGTTAGTAGGGAATCTCCTGAACTACTCTAAGTATGCTAAAGAATTACAAGGGTATGCCCTTGTAATTCTGTAAATAATTCTAATTATAAGCTAATGATCTTTATGGATTAAATTATTTGAAATAAAAATGAACTAATTTGTGCATTGTGCTCGCTTGTTGACAAACAGTTGTATTTCCTTAACCTCTTCTAATCACTTGTTATGGTTGTTCATGACAAAGCTGCAACTCTTTATCTAGTAGGAAGGGAAAATTTCGTCCGAGTTCATCTGTAACATGGTTTTCCTGATCCTTTCATCAAAAATTTTGGCAATCTCACCTATTTTCTTGGTGCTTTCGTCTCAGATAGTGTTCTTATTAACCAGTCCAGTTACATCATACATATGACGCAGGAGCTTAATACTCATAATTGTAATGACATCATTACAACTGAAGGGTGTTTTGGGTTCGTCACCCACCAATGCTAGACTTGCCAGCCAGTCGTTGGCAATTTGCGTAGTCTTTCTTTCAACTAGATATCATTTTGCATTAAGTACCTTATCTTTGCGTTACCCCTTGCATGACCATTTTACTGTGGAATAACTTTTCATGTAAAGCATACTTTGCATCATCGTCTTCTTCCATGGTATCCTAATCATCCTCTGTTGACGGATTGATTTATATAGCTGACACTCTCAAACGAATGTAAAGATTTTGGAAGTCCCAATTTGGTATTCTTTAATATTTCATAAGCAGAAAGCATAATCAAAAGAAAATTTGATATACTCATAGGAGCATTTCAGAATCACCCCTATAGGAGGTTTAGCCTGAACTGGCGATATCCTAGATGATAAACTCTAATTAGGAAATATATACTATAACCAAGATAAATCCTAATAAAATAAAAACAAATCCTAGTTTGATCTTGAATTGGAAAAAAAAGGAACACCATTTAAGCCCCTAATGAGTCTGAATGGCTGAAAGACACCTTACATCACGATGAGTCTAATATTTTTTGTTAATTGGCCTGTTTCGGTTGGCCATTCAAGTTTCGTAAAATTCAGACAGCAAAATCATGTTGAGAAAATTGGCAAGGTTGTTGTTTGTGATTGCATCATCAAGATCTCTTGAATTTGGAATCCTAAATCACACTCTCCCCTGTCTGTGCTGACTATTTTGGGCTACTGGACTTACTGATTACAGTTTAGCATATTTTGTTTTTTAACTATTGTATTTTTTTCAATATTGTATTATGCTGGTATGTAAATAACACTTCTATAGTAATAAACAAGCTATTCAATATACCTCAGTATCATGATATTACAAATATATACTTTATTAATGAAACTTTGATGCATGGTTTCATAAGCCAGCTAAAATCCTAAAGCGGATTTGTCATCAATCCCGTTGTACATCATCAGCAACGAGGCTATATCAGAAAATACTACCCATGTCTTTCGGGAATGCAGTCTTGAGCAATTTATCTATTTTCTCTTCTTGTTTCAACAAGGGTGTTTTGGACATCTTGCTATGGTACTATTTTGTTATAATGTTGCAACTACTCTATCCTCTCAAGGCATGAGAGTTTATCCCTATCTTCATTAATCAGTATCTACAAAGAACTATATGTGCACACTCCAAACTTCTCTGACCTGGACTTTATCTTCTAAAAGCCATTATATTTTGCAAAACACATGCCAACATGATCAAGTGAAAAGACTGAAATACTCAATGATGAGTGTTGGCATAAACACTTGTTATATCCAGAAGTCATACAAAGTTGTTACTTATTTACAACAAATCATTTTCATTTCGTATTACTTTCTACAAAGCTAAATTTGGTCCGTCAAAACCTTGTTATAAGGTTAAGTTTCCACTGGTAAGTTTGTGCTAATGTTCATGTATTTTAGTTGTGTGTTACTTTCATCAGCATGATAGTATACTGATGTAAATATCAGTCATATTAACTTACTAAACTTATACTGATTTAGGTGCACCACACCTGCGGGACATTTTTTATCGCATGGGTTTATCTGACAAGGATATTGTAGCACTATCCGGAGGACATACGCTTGTAAGTTGCTAGTTTCTTGTTAGAATAATAGCTTAATACTACTTGTTTCACTTGAAACCTGTAGGCATTTTTTGCTATACATGGGCATAGTTTTGCTTGTTTCTCGCTGAACTTTTGATGTTGCAGGGAAGAGCACATGCAGACAGATCAGGCTTTGAAGGCCCTTGGACTAAGGAGCCACTGAAATTCGATAACTCATATTTTGTGTAAAATTTGCTGAACCTTCTTTATCATTTTCTCTTTATAGTAAGATTAATAATTTTTTCCCTACTTTTTTAAACTGAAATGACACTAATATTTCACCAGTGAACTTCTGAGAGGGGAATCAGAGGGGCTATTAAAACTTCCTACTGACATTGCATTGCTGGATGATCCTGTGTTCCGCCCTTACGTTGAGCTGTATGCCAAGGTATGCTCTGTCATATAACCAAACTGCGATGCCAAGTAATATTCATTTTGAACCATTGAGGTGCCCATTTTTACATTAGGCGAAAAGAAATAGAAGCTAAAACAAATACTTGCTAAAATATTGCTGATCCTGTTTATATGTGCTAAAGTAACATAATGATTTGATGCTAATTACTGATGCTAATTTTTGGGCTACAGAAACTATTGGGTTAGGGTTTATTGCGTGCGAAGTCGATCTGATACACTGGAAATCTATATGCCATTTCTTTTTATCTGTTTTCTGGTGTGTATGAGTTTGACTTGATTTAGAATATAAACATGTTACATAGATCCTTAGCCCAAGTGGTTCAGGTGAGGTACCCATGACATGCAAATAAAGGGGAGGTTATGGGTTGAAGTCACACTTTAAGCAAAAAATGCTCAGAGTTGAGCCAGAAGGTTTTCTCAGCAATGAGTTTCCTCCTAAAGGGGTTGGGGGTGCGGTCCCGCCTGGGAAACGGATAGGTGAGCCCGATTAAGATAACACATATCCTCCGAAGTAGGGTCGTACATTTGTCGTTCAAACAAAAAATGTAGCTACAAATTTTGACCCAATAAGCTGTGATAATAGCAATGGTAGATATGTAAATCTAACTAGAAACTTTAATTATTTAACTATTATTTTAGACCACCAAACCCTCGCCCATCCCAACAGACACATCCTTTAATAGGGTAGGAACCTACCCTTAACTACCAAAATGGGAAGCTATAACCAAACAAACATTAAATCCAAATACAGTTGTGTGATTGGTTTTGCCTATAGATTATTACTTTTTCACAGTTGGGACCCTCTCTGGACACTGACTACTGGTCTGCTCCCATTATTAATCTGTCCCCACCTATCCTCCATTTCAACATTCAAATAATAACCACACTCACATGTTGCCAACAACCTTTGAACAGAGGTGGTGTTCTTGTTCAGGTACAACTGTACAAGGTATGTCATAGGAAAGTGAATCCTCCTGGATATAACATGACTTGGATTCCTTCATTTTAAACTAATACATGTGTAGTCCCATCTCTTAATGAAACAACTAATCTCAAATATAAGTTTTGATTAGGGAAATTCTATACAAACACCACTGACATGCTATACAAGCACCTTTGACAGATATGGATGTTTAAAAGAGAAATCCAAGATTAACGTCCATGTTTAACCTGACTATACGCTCATTCAAAACATAAATCCAAGAGTTAAACGGCTGTTTTAACTTTTTTCTTTTTGACCGAATGTTGTTTTTACTCCTAAATACCACCTAACGCTTCACTTGCAAAGTTATGAGCCCACACCACATGTGTGGGTGCAATCATCAATGTCACTAGGCTACAAGGCTATGACCTGAATGGCCATTTAACTGGAAAGCCAAGAATCGAACCCCCATTTTAATGTTGAAATGACTGATGTTACACGTACTAGGGGCATGAATGCAGTGTATGTGTACATATAGCTGCACCCTTTAGTTATGAATTTACATGGCATTTGACTTTTTATTTGATTGGTTAACACATCATTTTCAGAATTACACCTTAATATTATATGGTATAACTAATGTGGTTATTTTATGAGTTGGTAGGCGTCCTTTTCATTATTATATTAAATAAATATTATGATTTATATTTACGTTTCTCCCATGTTATGCTTAATTATTGAACATTAATTTATCTTTTCAGGATGAAGATGCATTCTTTAATGATTATGAATTGTCACACAAGAAACTCTCTGAATTAGGGTTTACACCAAGTTCTAAAAAAGTAACCAACGACGGGGTCGTATTAGCACAAAGCGCTTTCGGGGTTTTGGTTACTGCTGCTGTGGTGATTCTCAGTTATGTTTATGAAGCCCGCAAGAAGACCAAGTGAGGTTAAAACTTGAAACTGTCAAATTTGAAACAAGGTACAAGTTTATATGCAGGAGGTACAGGTCACTGTACCATTATAATTAAGTTTAAAACTCCAGACAAATTGACTTTGGGTTTGATTAATTATTAATGGACTCCACAACATACAAATATCTCTACCAGAATTTAAGTTGCTTTGTGTTGGGTTTATTAAAATAATCAAGTTTTAGATCTCATCACATGCTATGGTTTAATTTATAATGGTTCAATTATTAGTTTTTCCAGTTTATTCCACTGCAAGTTTTCTTTTCTTCTTCCTCTTCTAATATATTTTTCTTCTTCAGTTCATTTGAAGTTGAGTAAGATTTACTTTAAAAATAAGTTTTTAATAGGCAGATTAAATTTTGGATTCATATCAAACCATCATGGCAATGTACTTATCATCATTGTGAGCGTAATTTTATAACAATCAAGTAAATCTATGATGATTATGTGAGTGAGATTGTTATTAAAAATGAAAATGACAGTTATGAGTGGCATTGATTAAATTCTCGGTATCTAAAGGACTATAATTTGGATTATTAAAATTGATGGATAAAATTTGATAATAATATTATTAGTAATTAATATTGATGGATAAAATTTGATAATAATATTATTAGTAGTTAAAGTTGTTAGATGAATATAACTTAAAATAGCATAAAGTTGATGTTTGATTGTTGAATAACCGTAAAGAATTGCCAATATGGGGATAACCCATTTAGTAAAGATTTTGTCTATTAGAGTGGAGGTTTTGGTTTCAAACTCAACCAATGATATAATATGATATAATGTAAAAATAGGAGTATGATATATTTGTTATAAAAAAATCATAATAAATTAAACACCAAAAGTAATTATTGTGCTAGAAAACACAATAAAAACTGATACCCATGAAAGTGTTGTGAATCATTTGTTTGGGTGTATTCATTTCGTAGAAGCTTAACATTTTGACCCATTATACCCTCATCTATAAACAAACTAATTTCTAGGCGATTATGCATATCATACAAATTATCAACAAAATGTAATTTTTTTAATACAATGTTCAAGTTTATGTATAAGTTGCAAGTTATTAAGAGAGAAAGTATTTATATAGATTTAGATATTAATAAAAATTGAAGAGAAATATTGATTTTTAAGTAACTTTTAACCTACTACTATTAACCATCTATATATCTTATTAGATTTGAATTTTCGACATTTTAACTATATAAGAGACACCTGGTGAACCTTGAGTACTTTGGTTATGGGGGATATTGATTAGGTATTGTATTCAAATTGTGGCATGTGCAAATAATTGAACCTGCCAACTTCCCTACATTATCTACCTAACCCTCCTAAACTCATGCTTTTGGTCCTTCCAAATTTGGCTGTGTGTGTTTGGTACCTTCTACCTCACTTTTTAACCTTTTGTCATATTTAACCCACCCCCACCCCCACCCCATCACTATTTTTTATTTTTGAGTTGTTAATTATTTTGCCAAAAAATAATCTAAAGTATGCATGGTTTACCTTGGCATTCAAGTTTAGTTTTCATTTTTACAACCCGTATTCTATAAGAATAAAATTAGTGTTTAGTT
>BJCO01361860.1:0-31759 GCA_018326465.1 Flaveria floridana | reverse complement strand
ATCCCTAGGCTGTTCGCTTAAGATTTATCCATGTGTCATCAGTACAATAAACGTATTATTTTAAACAAAAATCAATCATGTCAAACTCTTCAAACTTAGTTTCAAATTTTAATTTTCATTTTAAAGAATAATTAAAAAATAAGAAAAATCAAACTTTACAAATTTATTATTAATTTTTGAATAAATAATTTTCATTTAATATGATAATAATACCATAATAGTCGAAAATTTAATTTTCTCATATTCTCAACTCAATAGTTTACATATCATATGAATTTTAAATATCACTAATATTTAATATAGTTATATTATATTATAAATATTTTTTTTGCCTAGACACTACATTTATTCTAACCATTAATTAGATAACAATATCAACATCTTTGTTTAACAGTTTATATCTTATTCAATTCATTTAGTATGGGTCACTAACTTAGTATAAATTATAATTAAGTAAAAATTTAAATTAGTTTATATTAAAATAATACATTATAAAATAGAAAAAAAAAGTATTTTCATTATGTATTATGTTCATGTTTCTTATTATAATTATATGTATATATATTCTTAATGAAAAATCTTTTGCATTTAACTTCATTAAATGTAGCATATGTGTGTGTAAGATTTTAGATTTTTAATTATATACAAAACTTTTTGTCATAAATCAATAAATCATATTTTAATTGAGAAATTATTATTTTAAATTCATCAGGTGAGTCACCAATATGGCGAGCTCATTGAAACGTATATAGCTTGTGCGTCAAACTCCAGACCTTGAATCCCAATAATTCACTCTCGACTCGATCGGTCTCATTTTGAGGACAAACTTTTTCTATCACCAACTCCCATGTCATTCTATTTAAAATTTCTAAACTCACAAACATATGCTTGATGGTATTACATTAATGAATAGCTTCATTAATAACGGAGTGGACTGTGAACTTCACAACTTGAACAACCCTACACTCACTAATCTTAATCACTGCCTCTATTTTAAACATCCATTAGGGAGTGGAAATAGCACCACCCTTTCTATCTAGGGATGGGGGATTGCACCCCTAAAAAATGTGGTAGGGACATCCCTTCGCTAGCTCTTCCTTAGTAACATACTTTTCATCTTTCCAATCTTTCCTATCTTTCCCTGACCCTTCTCCAATACCCTCATCGTTTTTCTTGCTAGCTTTGTAGTTTGCCTCTAGTGTCCACTCTTTAGTGACTTCTTTCAGGGCTTTAATCATGATTGTTGGATCGGGTTAAAGACTTAACAAGACTTTTCTGTTTGATAAACATAAGATAAATGCGGAATCTAAGTCAATTGTCTTACTTAACAAACACATATACTTTAAGTAATAATAAGGACATAAGAAGTTTTTCAAAGTATTCACATTATTAATAATTTCAGAGTATAAATTATAACAATCAGTAGATAAATAAGTAGGATAACTAGCTAACCTCAAACTTATACAAGTGAGATGTATTTATACTATGAAAGGTAAACAAAAAGAATAAATAACTTTAAATATATTACATGGCTTACAAAAAGGTATGTACAACATAGAGAGACAATTGGCACATCAAAATGTAGCAGCTTCAGTACTATGTTGTCTCCAAAAGACAGAACACAACAATCGCCAATATACCTTGGTACACATAGTCTTGTCTACCGTTGCATGTGATCAGTAGCTTATCCAAGTGTTGATAACTAGTTAATCAACAGTTTATCATTTTCAGTGCTGATCGGTAGTTGTTCAGCACTAGACAGAATTCCGCACTTGACACCCAGTGCTAAATCCTTGAGTTTTAGGTAGCTTTATCCTCTTCATAGAATAATAAAATCCTCCTAGGATGATCTTAGCAAAACTCTTTCTTCATCCTTCAATCATTCTTATCAGCAGTAGCTCATACATGTATCCTCTTCTATCTCTTGAGGGGTTTTCAAGAGGTAGACTAACCAAGTACTTCATGTTGTGTCGAGATAGTCTAAAGAGATCATACTATTTGACTTCAGTTTTGCTGGCACCAGCAAAGGTTAGACAAAATGTGTTGGTTGAGGAATTGTGTCTCTAATGTGTGATTTGACCATGAATGCTCAATAGAGTCATATGTAAAATATGTTCTTCTTTTTCTCTACTTTGTTATGCTTTAACTTTGTTCCTACTCTTTATCTTCAAAATAGAAGCCATAGATTTGTACTTATCTGGCATGCCTTCATATTCCTTGATCAAGGTGAACATCTTCTATAGGTCTTCAGGTTAAGAACTTTTAGCTCAGTCAAGAAGAAAGACTTAGACTTGTTCTTTCTCCTAATGAAGTATATATAAACCTTTAAGTTATATCCCCAGTTGATAATAGTTTTGCCATTACTCTTCATGTGTTCTTCTTGGTTAGATTATGAGAGTTCTTTTTCATTAGTTTGTTTAGGATTGTCCAAGCATTGTCTTACTCTTTTGACAGATGTGGTGATGACCACTTCATCTTCCGATTGATCAGACTAGCTTTGTGTTGGATATTCAGCTGTTTGAGGAACTTGTTGGACTGTTGGAGAAACATGCTCAATGGTTTGAGCGGTTTGGATGGTGGGAGGAGATGATTGTGGCTAAGTGCTGGGTACAACATCAGCAGATAGGGTGGCTTCAGCAACTTTTAACTCCTTCATATTTCTTCTTTGTTCTGACGCCTCCCTTTTCTAGATGAGACTTGTAAATTCTCATTAACATTTTCTCTACTTCTTTTGCCTTAGACTCATTGCTTATGTTCCTTAGCCTTAATCCAGTTAGGTCAGCTTTCTTAAACCTGTTGGTGCTAACTAGTTGATTTATTAAGTCAGCTACCCTTCCTGCTACTGATCTAGTAATGAAGTGTCTTTCTTTTGGTTATATTCGGATCATATGATGATAGTGGAGTTTAAGGGACTCTTCACTAGATTCAGTTTTGACTAAGGACGGTACCTTTTGAAGTAGCACTTTGGACACTTCATTTCTACATCCAAGGATGGTAAGGTACGAAGCAATTTGCTCTAAGATGTCAAGAGGCAGACCCAATACTTTATTCTAATAATCATATACATGATTTCCCCATTTTCCCTCTTCACTTCAAATTATTTTATTTGGGCTATATACCCAACACTTAACACCTTTGTTTCTTTAAGGATTTTCTCCTCCACCTCCGAGTCAATCACTCTTGCCTTTACAACTCTTTTTGGCACCTATCTTCTTTTTGGCAAGTACTGATGAGATTGGCTGATTGTCATTAGAAGAAGTGGAGTTAGAGTTAGGTGATGTTGGAGGCTTAATAGGTAGATGGGAAGACCTCTGAACAGTTTCTTGGTTCTTGTTAGCTATCTTTCCCATTGCTCTCTAGCTGTTTCATACTTTATGAGCTCCACTGGCTGTAACTTTCTTCTTGATTTCTCTGATATTCAGATCAAGAGTAGACATACTTATTAGTCCTAATTTTTGACTAAATATACCATAGTATTTAAGGAACATCTTCATCTATTGCTTGTTTTTGTCCTTCTGTCTAACTCTCTCTGCTTGTTTACTCTCTGATTTAGCTTTCTTCCTTGTAGTCAACTCTGATAATTTCTCTATTTCAGCATGAGTTACAGCTATCATATTTGATTTCATCCTTGCAAGACTCAATCCCATGACCTTATCAAATTTGAATACTTTTAACTCGAGTTGTGCTGCTAAGAGATATATTTCTTGATCTTTTTCCTTCATTTTCTAAATAGAGGCCATTAGTGTGGATTCGGTAGTTATGGACATCGGAGCTTGCTGAGTGGTTATCCTTTAAATGCTTTTGGTAGGTGGCCTAGATGAGTTAGATGGCCCTCTCCTGACAACCTTGGTCTTTGGCTTGGATCAAGCTGTTGATTTTGTTCTGCTAGTTTTACCAACAGGGTTGATCTTTTTTCTTGCAGCTCTAGAATCTTTTCACTTTTAATAAGTGAAATGATGTTCTTCTTAAAAGAAGATTCTTGAGCTTTGCCAGCATGTAACTCTATGGGTTCATTATCAACCTTCTTTTAGAACATCTTTATCCTTTTATTCATCAAGAATCTAGCTTTTTTCTTGAGACTTATACTCAGCTTCTTCTTTATTAGTCATAGGTCTCTTACCTTTGTTAGAGGTAGAGATGGTAGTAGGTCTGGCTGCTGAAGGTTTTGTAGGCACACTTGATTCCCCACCAGCTGACTTGGGATCATCAACAGTTGTTTGAACTCTCTCAACATCCTTAGAGATTTCTAGGCCATCTATTTCCACGTTCACCTCAGAGCTAACTAGGGTTATAGTTCAACATCAGATTAACCAAGTATCACTTCAGCTAATTTCTTAAGTTCAGACTCAGGTATGTCTTTGTGTTCTTTATGAAGTTGGATTGGTTCTTCTTCAAGATTCATCTCATATCTTTCTATATTATCTTTTATGGTCTGGGTTTATCTTGTGTATACAACCACTCTTACTGGGGGTTCATCTGCTAAAGAAGCCTCTTGTCTATCTGTTTTAGAAGTTGGATTAGTAGGTGATTTCTTCAACTCTTCTATAGTTTCCAATAACACCATTAGTAGTAGAGCCTATTCTTCAGCAGATGCCTTGGGAGTGGCTTTTAGACCCAGCACTAGCTCTTTATTTGATGACTCCTTATTAGATGTTTTCCTAAAGAAAAAGTGCCAAATCTTCTCACTACCGCCATCTTTCTTCTGCCAAGTTGAACCTTTTGGTTCATTCTCCTCATAGCTCTTCTTGATTCTATTTTCTTTTCTTTTGAGCTATCATAGCCATATATATCTAGAAGATCATTTAGTTTAACTTCCGCTTCAGATAGAGGCTCACAATCTTTATTCTATATTGAGGAAAATGGAATTGGCTATGAAAGGTTGACAATTTGATCAGCTAGACCCAGAAGAGTGTCTTTAGCTTCTTTGGGCTTATTTTCCCTATTTTTGGTATCATCATCTGATATTCCAAATGACACTAAGTAAGTGGGGGAAGGCACATCCAAAGTTTCTTATGGTGCTGATGAAATTTAGAGGCTCAGGATGATGGATTGTTAAGGCTCAATTGTTTCCTGCAGGGATTCAACCTTATGTTAAAGGTCCATTGCCCTAGATGCTAACTGTTTAAGAGTTGTAAGTTGATGTTCTAGGGAAGTAAATCTTGCAGCCTTGTCTTTAAGAGTCAAGAGTTGAGCCTCAAACTTAGTGATGCCTACGACTGCACCATTGTTCTCGTCCAGAACAGATAAAACTTCACCTCTAGGAAGTGGTACAAAATGATTTCTCATGACAAACAATTTTAGTTTGGTTCTTGGACAACCAATCCATACCAACAACCACGTCAAAGCTACCAAGTTTAACTGGCTTGAGATCTATATGAAGTTTGTGACCAAATAGTCCTAGTCTACAACCCTCAAGAATGGTGAGTTGCTTTGATCAATTTGTTATCTTCTAGCTCTATAGTATAGTTAGATTCCAATTGTTTCGGGATTATATCTTGGAGTTTGCTAAAGTTTTCGATATAAGACTCCTATTGGAACCAGTACCGAAATGTATGGAAGTAAAGAAATTGTTAGAGGAAACTTCCATTTGAAAATTTTTTGATCATTCTTTGATTCATTTGAACGAATCACAAAGGTACAATCCTTAGCACCATTAGTATTGTTATTGTTTCCACCATTGTTGTTGTTACCTTTATTGTTGCCATTACCATTCTAATTTAGTTTTGGGAAGTTTCTCTTGAAATGCAAATATTTTTCATACTCAAAACATTCTTTAGGGTGTTTTGGCTTGTTGTGGTTGCTTAGTCTGAAGATCACCCTTGCAGGTTTTGGCTGCATGTCTTGAAACATTGCAGATAACATAATCGATCACCCTAGCCATGATGGTGAAAGTTACACTAGTTGCATTTTGAATACTTTGTAGCATGGATACCTGATCTCTAGTTGTTTTAGGTAGATGGGATGTAATCTCTTGAAGACTTGAACTTTCAGGTTTGATTTTACTATAATGGAATGGACGTGGAGGATTTGCTCTGTGTGTTGTCTCATTTAAGTTTGTTGTCCGAGGTATTGACTACGGCTCCACGCTTATGTATAGTACCCCTGTGCAACCGCCTGATCAGTGAGTTTGTGGGATAGACAAATTTCTTACTAGGATGATAAGAGGAGTAACTACAATAATGTTTCCTTGAATCTATGGGTCTAGACCCTCAATGTACTTTTCAATATCGTTGTAAGCAGGAGTTGTCATATGAGGACACAAGACAACTAACTCATGTGAGTGGGTGGTATACTCCTTGATCTTTAACCCCACCATTTTTGGATTCTAGAAATATCCTCCCAACTTTTGTATCTCATTACTTGGGTAGTACTCTACCCTTAGTATTTTCTTGAAATTATCCCAAGGTAGGTTGTTTGCTGCCTCTAAACCTACCCATTGTTTGCACTTTGAAATTCCACCAAGTAAAAGTGGGACCTTCGAGTGTGCCTGATGTGTATGTGACACGATTTGCTTGCATGAAACTACATATTGATTCTCACAAAGTGATCTAATTAAAACAACCTAAATTAGACTCAATATAGAAACCCAAATTTAACCCAAGACAAGTAGATCTAGACCAGTAGATAGGCAAGTGAACCTAATCGAATGTAGACAAGACTAAGATCAAACCCTAGAGACACTATTGTAGAATAGACTAGACTTGGAAAGGACAAATCAAAAATTAATGGGGGGGGGATTTTCATTTTATAAAGAACCTAGAGAAATAAAAACTACTTTTAATTAATTAATTAAGCAATTGAGTTACCAACTAGAACACGTGGAACACAAGAACTCCTAGAAAATCAAGAATGATGAAGATACTACCTAGGCAAATCCTAGTTGTGACCCTCGAACTTTAATATGTCTATTGAAGTATTATGGATTCAGCATCTGATGATACAAACCCTATAAGAAACTTAATGGATCCCAAATCATTCTCCAGATATGACCAAAAAGAGAACCTAGAAGATGAGTGAAACTACCTATAAGTCAAATTAACGCTAAGTCTCTTTGACAGCCCTTATGTACCCGGTTGATAGCTAATCTCTCGATCTAACTAAGACAATTCATTGGTAATAAAAGGGGCAACCTTTAAAAAATCTATTGGACATGAAAAGCAATGCAATTAGCTAACTTAGAAAAGACTTATTTCGAACCGTTAATTTCCAAGCAACTAACCACAAAGACAAATCGATTATACCTCACCTCTTGGTATCAAATTAAGAAGAACATTAAGACTTAATAATCAATTTAACCTAATTCCTATGGCCACTACGTCTAGCAAACCATCAACTAATCAAAAACACAAAGTAGTTGATCTAGACATGCAAGTTTATATGAAAGACATTCAACAACTAGCATATGGAATATAGGAATCATCAACAATTATGATAAAATACACAACTCATCAAATAGATTGAATAAACGTAATTACATAAGCATTAATCACAATAACCGTTCAATAACCAAAATCCATTCAAGTTAACACAAACCAATCATCAACCTAGGTAGTATTATGATCTTAGATACTCATATTTAGTAAAAACATCATCTTAAACAATGAAAACAAGATCAACATGTTCAAAATAACGTCTAGATAAACAAAGTTACAAAGATAAAAACCCCTGATCAAACGGTTGCAATTGTTCCTATGATCCTATCTTCAATCCTTGGTTTCAATTCTTTCTAAAATCTTCAATTTGTCCTTAAGAATGCTCTTAAAATGGCTGGTGGTTGAATTCCTTGTTTGGGTTTAGAAAATTTGTTTAAATACAACTTTGTAAAATTTTTCTAAAAATACCATCTATGCGTTCAATAACCACAATAACCGTTCAATAACCAAAATCAATTCAAGTTAAAACCAAACCAATTATCAACCTAGGTAGTATTATGATCTTAGCTACTCATATTTAGTAAAAACATCATCTATGCGCATGAGGCCTGTTTAGGCGCATCAGCACTATTTGGGCGCATGGACTTTACACTTAGGCATTTTCAGCCTAACTTTAGGCGTTTCTACTGTTCAGGCGCATGAGCATGTACCTAGGCACATGAGGTCATTCTGGGCACATGAGCACTATTGGGACGCATGACCCCAACACAGGCGTCTGGGCAATTACTTAGGCGCATGTGTTACTCTTTAGGTGCATGGGCATACACTTAGTATTTCTAAGTCAAATTTCAGGCGCATGAGCCTTATTTAGGTGCATGACCACCTTTTAACATGTCTAACTAATATTTTCAGTCCCAAACATCATTCTAACATGTTCTAAGCTTGTCACTACCATTCTAAACACTAACAAAGTATAAACAACCATACAACATCAACATACATGCATAAATACCTACGGGCACACATACAACTTTTGTAAAAATCATTTATATGCATTTTTAGCCCTAAATAATTTATAAAACAAGTAAAAGACGGGGTCTAGAACTCACCTTTTGTAGCTAACAAGCAAAACTCCTCCAACTTTGCTTGTACACAAGTTCAAACACCTAAACAAGCCAAGAACACACAAACCCGAATGGACATAAACACATAAGAACATGTACTCTCGATTTCTTAGTCGAAAACACAACCAAAACCGAACCAATTATGCAACAAATGCTTACCTTGGTTAAGAACAACCTCTTTCTCTCTCTAAAACCGAAGAACTTAGCTTTCTCTTCTTCTTCTCTTCTTTTCCGTCGACAAAAGCAGATGGGATGGTATATATGGGCGGCCGTACTTCAAATATTATTATAATATTTGACTTTTGTACCTTTTACATTTTACCCCCTTCCACTTTATTTCCTCTTCTTTTCTTTCTAAATACTTTGTCTTTCTTTTCTTATTAAATTTTCTTTCTTTTATTTTATCAAAATTTCCGGGTGTTACAAGTCCACCCCCTTTAAAGAGGTTTCTTCCCTAAAACCCGTCACTCTTCAAATAACTGTGGGTAATACTGTCTCATCTCTTCTTCAGTCTCCCACGTAGACTTCGAACCCTTTTAGTGCTTCCACTGCTCCACACTAGTGGAACCACTTTATTCCCCAGCCTCTTCTTTTTTCGATCGATGATTGCCACTGGTTGCTCTACATAATTGATTCGTTCATCCACGTCGATATCCTACAGTGGTACAATCATATCTTCGTTAGCTAAGCACTTCCTCAGATGAGATACATGGAATGTGGGATGAATTCCACTTAACCCGTCAGGCAATTCTAGTCGATAGGCAACCTCTCCTACTCGGGCAATGATTCGGAAAGGTCCTATATACCTCGGACTTATTTTCCTTGCTTTCTGAACCTAATAATTCCCTTCCAAGGTGAGACCTTCAATATGACTCAATCACCCACGTTGAATTAAATAGGTCTATGCCTTTTGTCGGCATATGACTTCTGCCTATCCTTGGCTGCCTTCATAAAGGCTTTAATCTTTTCTAATTTCTCAGTTGTATCCTCGATCACCTTGACACCTCCTAACTCCTTCTGCCCAATGTCTCCCCAACATATAGGCGTTCTACACCTTCTACCATATAGCATCTCGTAAGGAGGCATACCAATGCTAGCATGATAGCTGTTGTTGTATGAGAATTCCGCTAACGGTAAGTGATCATCCCAACTTTCTCCAAAATCGATCACGCATGCTCGGAGCATATCCTCGAGCATCTGAATCATCCTCTCAGACTGACCATCTGTCTGAGGATGATAAGCCGTGCTAATGTGTAGCCTCGTCCCCGTCACATCATGGAATCTCTTCCATAACTTTGATGTGAGTCGGGTGTCACGATCCGACACGATAGACACCGGTGCACCATGATGAGCTACAATCTGCTTGATGAACAGATTTGCCAATCTTTCGGATGAGTTTGTCTCGCGGATCAGTAGGAAGTGAACACTCTTTGTCAGTCGATCAACTATCACCCAAATGGTATCGTACTCCCTCTCCATACGAGGTAGCTTCGTTATGAAGTCCATGGTGATGTGTTCTCACTTCCATTAGGGTATATCCAATGGTTGGATCCTCCTATATGGATTCTGATGCTCTGCCTTCGCTTGCAAACAAGTAAGGCACTACTCACATATTCCGCTACATCGCGCTTCATCCCCGGCCATCAATAATCTTTCTTGATTACCTGGTAAATCTTCATGGCATTGGGATGAATCGAGTATCGAGTTTTATGAGCCTCATCCATAATCCACCCTCGTAGGTCTCCATAACGAGGGATCCACATTCATCGATCTCGGGTTCTAACTCCGTCGGTATTTTCTCCAAATTCCGTGACTAGACCTCTCACTCTTTCAGAGTTAAGGCGATCTTCTCTCAATGCCTCATGTTGGAATTCTTTCACCTAGGTCATCACGTCAACGGTCATAACCAACTTATAAGCCTTCACCTGAATCGGCTCGGGTCTCTCCTTTTGGCTAAGGGCATCAGCCGCAACGTTGGCCTTACCTGGATGGTAATGGATCTCACAGTCGTAATCCTTGATGAGCTCTAACCATCTCCTCTGCCACATGTTGAGATCCTTTTGCTCGAAGAAGTACTTCAAGCTCTTGGGTTTGGTGAAGATGGTGCACTTCGTCCAGTATAAGTAGGGCCTCCAAATATTCAACGCAAAGACCACAACCTCTAGCTCTAAGTCATAGGTAGGGCAGTTGACTTCATGGGTTTTCAGCTGTCGGGATGCGTAGGAAATTACCCTTCCACGTTGCATCAATATGTAACCAAATCCCGAATAAGAAGCATCCGAATATACCACTAAGTCCTCATTTCCTTCGGGTAATGCTAAGACAGGAGCTTGAGTTAATCTTGCCTTTAACTCCTCAAAAGCATCCTCCTGTTTCTGACCCCACACAAACTTTACATCCTTGCAAGACAATTTAGTCAAAGGTGAGGTTATATTGGAAAAGTCTTGAATAATTCTCCTGTAGTAGCTCACCAAGTCCAAGAAACTACGAATCTCGGATGGCATCTTTGGAGACTTTCATTGCATCACTGCCTCAACATTTTCCTGGTCCATAATGATTCCTTCAGAATTCACCACGTGACCCAAAAACTGAACTTTGCGTAACCAAAAAGCACACTTAGAGAATTTTGCATATAACTTCTCTCTTCTAAGTGTCTCCAACACTTCACATATGTGGCCGGAATGTTCTTCCTTGTTTTTCAAATAAATCAGTATATCATCAATAAACACAATCACTGATTTATCTAACATTGGCCGACACACTCGGTTCATCAAATCCATAAAGGCAGCTGGCGCATTAGTTAGACCAAAAGACATGACAAGAAATTCGTAGTGTCCTTAACGCGTACGAAACGCTATCTTAGGAATATCTTGCTCCTTCACTCTCAACTGATGGTAGCCAAATCGGAGATCTAACCTAGAGAACTAACTGGCACCTTGGAACTGATCAAACAAGTTGTCAATCCTCGGTAGAGGATATCGGTTCTTCACCGTTAGCTTGTTTAACTCCCGGTAGTCTATGTGCATCCTCATACTACTGACTTTCTTCTTCATAAATAAGACCGGAGCACCCCATGGAGAGATACTTGGTCGAATGAACCCTTTATCCATTAACTCCTGCAGTTGAGCCATGAGTTCCTTTATCTCAGTTGGAGCTAATCGATACGATGCTTTGGCAACAGGTTGAGCACCAAGTATCAAATCAATTTGAAACTCGATCTCGCGATCCGGTGGCGCACCTGGTAAATTTTCTAGGAATACGTCCGGTAAGTCACGTACAACTGGTATATCGGACAATTGTGGTACTAACGCGTCCACATCTTTCATGTAGGCCAGATAGGTACTACATCCACGTCTCATGTACTTTTCTGCAACCACCATTGAAATCACCTTTGGAATCATAGTAACGCGATCACTGTAGATCATCACTGAACATCCATCAGGCGCAACTACTCGAATCATCTTCTTGCGACACATGATGTTTGCCTCATAGGCTGCTAACCAATCCATTCCTAGTACTACATCAAATCCACCTAGGGGTATCATATGTAATTTAGCAGAAAACCTATGACCTTCTAGTTCTATGGCACAATCCTCTATCATATCAGTATTCTAGTAAACTTACCAATAACAGTTTCTACATCGAATGGCTCATCAATACTTCTACCATTAACAGGCAATTTAGTACAAAAAGCAGTAAAAGTGACACTCCTACAAGAACCAGAATCAAATAATACAGAGGCACAAATTTGTTTTACTATAAACATACCTGACATGACATCGGGGTCTACCCTGGCCTCCTCCCGCATCATCATGAATGCTCTAGCAGTTACCCTCTGTCCTCCATCTTCCGTTCCCTTCTTCGCTCTGGAACTCTCAGCCATTGGCTTCTTGCATTCCCGACTCATGTGGCCTACTTTAGCACCTCGCCACCCTACAATCCCTAGCGATGTGACCAAGCTTCCCAAACTTGAAGCAGACATTTAATCCCAGCCTGCACTCGCTAGTATGCTCTCTCTCACACTTACCGCACCTCTTCGTTCCCGATCTTGCTGCAATCGCTCGTCAATCATCAACCCTTACCTTCTTGCTGTTTGGGGTGAAACCACCACGCCCAAACCGTTTCCTCCCCTATCTTTTGTCACCACCACCTATCTTCTTCACCTCAAACACCACCGATTCCTCTCTTTCATCATACAAATTACCCGCCAGATCTACCACCGACCGAAAGGTACCCGGTCGGGCAGTAATCAGGTGCCTGTGGATGTCAGCTGGCAATCCTTGGTTGTACTTCTTGATCTTCTTTGACACCGGCATCACCTGATCTGGCACCAGTCTCACCATCTTATTAAACTTAGTGGTGTATTGCTGGTGTGTTATGGTGCCTGCCTCAAGCTGTTGGAACATCCTATCTATATTGTCGAGTTCCTGATGAGGACAAAGTTCCTCAATTACCCGCTTCTTCAACTCTCCCTATCTCATCCTCCCGATGGCCCTGCCGTCCTTGGCTTGACAGTATTATCCCACCGGCACAGAGCCGAGCAACGAAAGAGTGAGAGGCAAACTTTACCTTCTGGTCCTCCCTGCAACCACTAATCTCTAACACTGCCTACATCTCTCTTACCCAGTGGTGAGCAGCAGCAACATTACCATTTCCATTGAATGTTGGGGGCTTGCATCTTTGAAATGCCCTATAGTTGCAACCCCATGCAGTTTCCTGCACTGCTTCTTCCTCCTCCTCCTCACTCGAGACAACCGTCTTGGCCTCCGATCATTCTTTTTCTTCTCCTCCAGTGGTCTTCCTCCTTTCCTTCCTTTCATTCTTCCCCATAGCCTTAATCACTTCAGTCACCACAGATGGAAGAATTGTTTGCATGACTTGATGGACCTCCTCCACTACTGCCTCTTTCACCGAGGTCCTAAAGCTCGTACTCTCATCACCATCTTCCTGGTGATGGATCTCGGGCTCTTCACGTGTCCTCTCAGTAGTCTTAGTCCTATTCCTCGTAACTCGTGTGATGAAATCCGATTCTCACTGATATGGATCGAATATTGCAATCGTATTGTTGCCATTTATCAGATCTGTGATGCGCAATCTCACACATCTATTGATGATTTTGTGATTGGTGTTCGATTGGGGTCACGGTCGATAGTGGGGTGCGGACCGATGGTTAATTTAGGGGTGTTGGTTTGATGTCCGTCGTGGATCGATTTTGTTTATCCGCTGTCCACTTCAGATTTGTCTGCTGTGGATTGTTTTTGTGTGTATGTTTGCTGATGAATTAACGCATCCGCTATGGATGTAAATTTCTCTAACTCATCCACTGTAGATGAAGCTTGTTATCCGTTGTATGTTCGATACTTGTCGGCTGTGGACCAAGTGTAATCGTCCACTGTGGGTCTAATCTTTTGTCCGCTGTGGTCAGGACTTATGTCGATGATGTGAATGTCCGCTGTATGTTTAGGGTTCAATTCATCCGCTGTGGACTCGAATTCTAATTTGTCCGCTGTGGACCTATTTTGTCGTCCGCTGTGGACGGTTTTGCTCATCCGCTATAGCTTCAATCAAATACCCAAATTAGTTCATCCACAGTAGGTTTGAAGCAATCTGTCCGCTATGACTTAGATGCTTGCTGTCCGCTGCGAGTTCAGATACTCATCCGCTGTGATGTTACTTTTGTTCGTCCGTTGTGAGTAAGTTAAGTTGTGAACGATGATTGGGTCTTTTATGGATCTTGATTTTCAGCAGTGTTTGATTGTTTGTTAACAGTAGATTTATAGATGATTTGGGGGTTTCTTCATGTGATGATTTTAGTGAATTGTGTACGGTGATGAATGATGATGGTTTATGAATTTGGAAGATATGAATGTTGAAGATGATGATGGATGATTGATGAATTGAAGATGATGATGTATGGTTAGAGATGAAGAACGAATTGTATTTTGACAACCTTGACTCAAAGTGCAAGTTTAAGAACTTAACACATCAGCTATAGAATTAGTTGTTTATCAGCTGTAGGATTAGAATACTTAGTCAAAAATTCAATTCCAATTGTATTTTGTGTATTCTTTGTAAAATTTTGATTATGAATGAAATTTCACTTTCAAATTCATAAATTGGTGTATGAATGATTGTTGGAATGATTTTGAATGATTGTATAATGAACAAATGAATCAAAATCAGAATTAAATCATAGATTAGGCTGATTTTTGGGTTTCAAAACAGTTTGACTTTGAAAAAGTCAAACTTCATGTTCTTGAATAAACCAACTTTTGATTCTTGGATTTCTGATGGAATTGGGTTAAATCAAAGGTTATAATAGCCGTAGATAAGTGATTCTAAGCTAGAACAACAAGCAATTTCATATAATCATCATCTAAAATCGGATTTAAATGATGAACCCATAAAGAACACCAAGAACAACAAAAACCCAGATCTGAAAATCAATGTTCAAAATATATGTTTTGGATGTTGTGAATGATAAACGAACCTTAGATTTGATGTTTCTAAGCTAAAAACATTATAAATTTTAGCTAAACAACATCATATTCGTGATTTTGATGAATTTTCCTTAAGAACACTCAAGAACACAAAATTTTCAAAAATCATCAAATTCGAGTGTTATGATAATCCAGTTGATATGAAACTTTGCAGATGTATTAGTTATCACAAACTAAAGCTATTAGAAGCTTAATTTCGATCAAACAACAACAAAATCAAAATTTCATGTTCATGAGCATTTGAAGACTTGAAGAACAAGTTTGCTTAAATGTTCAAATTGATGGCTCAAATGAACTTCAATTAATGTGAAAACTTGCATATCATCATGAAATAACAAATCTAAGCTAATGGTAGCTTTGGTTTCATCAGAAACAACAACAATTTGCAGATCAAACTTGTAGTTCAAATTTTTGAGAAAAATTTGAAGAACAAGGAGCCAAGGCTCTGATACCAACTGATGAAATCCGATTATCACTGATATGGATCGAATATTGCAATCGTATTGTTACCGTTTATCAGATCTGTGATGCGGAATCTCACAGATCTGTTGATGATTTCGTGATGATCTATATGCAAGAGATGAACATGTATGATGATGAATGAATGATGAACAATCAAGAACACAAATTCAGAAATATTTTATTCATTCATATGTTTGATACAAGAGCATTACAAGAGAGTTTGTGAGAATACTATCTCACACACACTCAACCTTGAATTCTCTCAATGTTAGAGGAATTCAAAGGAGTTTGCAAGAACACTCTCTCACACACACTCAACCTTGAATTCTCTAAATGTTAGTGATTATACCTTTTGTGTGTGTTTTTGCTCTTTATCAACCTATTCTCACTTGTTGGTTATTGTTAAGTATAAATGACTACACTTAGTCATTTATACTCTTTACAAAAATAGGAAAATATTACAATTAAGAACAAAATGATTACACAAATATTGTTCTAAGTCTGATAAATTCTCTGTTGCTGATGCGTGACTGCCGGGTGCTAACGTCATTCGGGATGACCGTTGATTTGACTGTTGACTTTGACCACGGTTGACCATGTTTGACCAAGTTTGCTTTGGTCAATTTTCTTCGTTTTGATCACATCTTTAGCATATTTTCACCGTGTTAGTTTTGGTAATCATCATGAGATTTGGCACTTAGGTTTTGGTAAGTATCATCTTCAAATATTCCAACATCATGGTTCAGCATCACGTCCACCATGTACTCCACCCCTAGAGGCCTTAGACGATCTACCTTCATCCATCCCCTAATAACTATAAGATTTAAACACTAACACAGTCATTCAAGTTAATAGATCGGTTTATGTTAAGTATAGTAAGTCCCTAATTACAGTGGCCAGTTATGATTTGCCACTTACTTTACTCTTCACACCCTAAGCATTTCCTATCCTCACTACATCAGTATCTAAATCTACTATGAGCACATAATCAAATAGCACACACACATAACTCCAATTAATATTGAGAAAAGGAATACCTGATGGCACGTAGCTACTCGAGCTGGCATCCCTTTCCTTTAGTCCTATTCTTAGTTCAAGATTAGGTTTTTGGAAATATTTTACCCAATTCAGTTAAACTTTGGCTCTAATACCAACTTGTAAGGCCCCGTTTCCGGGACGCTTACAGTTGGACAATCATCACATTATTACATGAAACAATACAAATTTCATAAAATAAGCACCAGAATTTTATTAACCAAAACCATTTATTTCATTAATCAACTATTATTGTTAAGCAATACAACACAGTTTCTAAGTTACAAAAGCATCGTTTATATTGCATTACAAAAAACCAATAATATTATGCGTGAATGGATGCAAGTCTTGCCCTACCGAGTAGCCTCCCCATGTGCCTTCCTCAACAATTTACCTGCCAACTGAAAATGCATAAAAGTCAGTGTTTCTAAGTGAGTTCTAGTTTTATAAGTATCAAAATACCTTGTGTGCTTTATATACGAAATATACTTCTCCATAAAATACTTTACTTTCTTATACGAGCACACATCATACGTACATTCAAACAATATTCATTGTTTATTTTGTTCTTTCATACTTTCATTACTATCTTTCATCATCGTATACATACTTTCGTTCCATTCTCTTCATTAACATTCGCCTTCATATACATACTTTTAATTCGTGCTTTTCACTATCTTTTACTTTCATTCTCATACTTTCTTTCCGTACTTTTCATCATTCTTTACTTTCATTCACATTCTTTCTTTTCATACTTTTCATCATTCTTTTACTTTCATACGAATCGATGTACAATACCCGAACATTGTGCACGAAGCTGATGCTGGGCCTGGGGTCTACAAATAGACCCCGAACATTGTGCACGAAGCTGACCCAGTCACCTAGGGCATGTCATTTCTCCCTTTCATCCAGACCAATATGTAATACCCCGAACATTGTGCACGATCCTAATGCTGGGCCTGAGGTCTACAAATAGACCCCGAACATTATGCATGAAGCTGACCCAGTAAACTAGGGTATGCCATAAGGGTCCCGTTAATCTCTATGATTGACCTTGTATGCATCCTTCGGGTTATTAAAGCCGCACACAGTTGAGCTAACGACTGCATGGTCGTGCATCTCCTTTCTCTTTGCTTGCAAGCCATTTTTTCGTTTATTACGTTTCACTTTTCATCTTTGTTATCTTTAGTTTTATTACGTTATACTTTACGCTCATTCATACATACGTCATACTACATAAGGTCATAACATAATACATAACGTGTTTAATATAATATATACGTTTCGGAAATCGTTAAAAGATAACACATCATTCATATATATATACATCACATCATCAATCACTCTTTAATAATACACTATCACATATTCATGCTTAAAATAGACAATTAGAGATTATAAGTCAAACTAGGGTCAACCCCTAAAAATCTGATTTCCTAAAATTCCAGAAAATTTTCTAAGTGTTTGGGCGCTTTAACACTATGCAGGCGCATGAGGCCTGTTTAGGCGCATCAGCATTATTTGGGTGCATGGACTTTACACTTAAGCATTTTCAGCCTAATTCTAAGCGTTTCTACTATTCAGGCGCATGAGCCTGTACTTAGGCGCATGAGGTCATTCTGGGCGCATGAGCATTATTGGGGCGCATGACCCCAACACAGGCGTCTGGACAATTACTTAGGCGCATGTGTTACTGTTTAGGAGCATGGTCATACACTTAGTATTTCTAAGGAAAATTTCAGGTGCATGAGCCTTATTTAGGCGCATGACCACCTGTTTAACATGTCTAACTAATATTTTCAGTTCCAAACATCATTCAACCTGTTCTAAGCTTGTCACTACCATTTTAAACACTAACAAAGTATTAACAACCATACAACATCAACTTACATGCATAAATACTTACGCTCAACACATACAACTTTTGTAAAAATCATTTATATGCATTTTCAGCCTAAATAATTTATAAAACAAGTAAAAGACGGGGTCTAGAACTCACCTTTTGTAGCTAACAAGCAAAACTCCTCCAACTTTGCTTGTACACAAGTTCAAACACCTAAAACACATAAATCACATAAGAACACTTACTCTCGGTTTCATAGTCGAAAACACAACCAAAACCGAGCCAATTATGCAACAAATGTTTACATTGGTTAAGAACAACCTCTTTCTCTCTCTAAAACCGAATCTACTTTATTCCCTTTTCTTTTCTTTCTAAATACTTTGTCTTTCTTTTCTTATTAGTTTTTCTTTCTTTTATTTTATCAAAATTTCTGGGTGTTAGAAATAGATAATTATTCCAGATATTCTTAGGCGGGGTTCTTGTCACATAAAGGGGAGACATCAGAGGTGTTGCAAAAGCTGATTTTTACCATTGAGCATATCAGCAACAAGAAAGTTCTGGTAATCAGAAACGACAATGAAAAAGATGTTAGGAATCGGATCTTTGATTCATTCGGTGCAGGCAAAGGGATTCTTAGACAATTCAGTGCTGCTCGAACACCTTAGAAGAACGGTGTTGCTGAAAGAAAGAATCACAATCTTATTGAAGTAGCCCGGACTATGCTCATAGAATCTAAAATTTCTATTATTTTTTTGTCAGAAGTAGTCAAATGTGCTTCCTATATGCTAAACAGAGTTCTAATTGTGAAAGACAAGATGAAGACTCCATATGAACTGTTTCACAAGCAAAAACCGTTGATTGACTTCTTTCGTCCTTTCGATTGCTCATGTACGTTATTAAAATCTCAAGCTCAAAATTCCAAGTTTGAAGTAGTGTCAGATGAATGTTACTTTATCGGATACTTTTCAACTCAAAAGGCTTATAGAGTAAACAACAAACGGACCAGAATAGTGTAAGAATCTTTCTATGTTGATTGGCAAGAGTCTAATGTTTCCAACGTTGGTTCTGATCCAGATTGGTTCTATGATTTAAACACCATTTTTAATTCATTCAACCTACCATCCTTCCCTGACGATGATGTTCCTTCATCAAGTGGCCAACCCTTCATTACTGCTCAACCACAATCTCAACCACTACTAGAACCATAACCACAACCACAACCTGAACTATAACCTCAACCATAACCTGAACTACAACCTTAACTACAACCTTAACTACAATCAGACCTCCTACCTCAACATCAAATTTAACCTGAAAACTATATCCCTTCAACACCATCACAAATGCCACAAAGCCCTATTTCTAATCAACCATCCACCTTACTATCATCCACATCACAACCATCTTCCCTATGACCCACTTCATCTAATTTCTCAACCCTAAACACTAACCTCAAAACCCAAAAAGACCACCCACGTGATTATGTAATTGGGTCAATTTCAGATGACGTCAGGACTCGAAGCCAATCTGGTCTAATCAATGATTGTCTCTTTGCTTGTTTTCTATGTCAAATTGTTCTAAAAAATGCAGCCATGGTACTTCAAGATCCCAACTAGGTTTAGTCTATGCAAGTAGAACTTCAACAATTCAGAAAACTAAAGGTCTGGAAACTAGTTATTGTTCCTCTAAATAAGTATACGATTGGTACAAAGTGGATATTCAAGAACAAACCAGATGATCATGGAGTTGTGATTAGAAACAAATCAAGGATGGTTGTTCAAGGCTTTACTTAAGAGGAAGGAATTGACTACACTCAGGTGTTTGCCCCCGTGGCCCGGATTGAATCCATTCGGATTTTCCTAGCTCATGCTACTCATAAAAACTTCAAAGTCTTTAAGATGGACATCAAGTGTGCATTCCTTTATGGAGCTAATGACGAAGAGGTATATGTCTGTTAGCCACCAGGTTTCGAAGATCCATACTTTCTTGTGAAAGTTTACAAACTGGATAAATCCTTGTATGGATTGCATCAAGCTCCAAGAATCTAGTACGAAACCCTAACATAGTATCTCCTCGGCAAAGGCTTCATACGTGGAGCTATAGACATTAATTTGTTTAAGAAGGAGGTGGATAGAGATATTCTTATTGTTCAAGTATATGTCGATGACATCATTTTCGGCTCAACGAATGAAAATTTTTGTAGAGAGTTCGAAGAAGTGATGAAAGAGCGCTTTGAAATGAGCACGATAGGGGAGATGTGCTTCTTCTTAGCATTACAGGTCGAACAAAATCCAAAGGGAATTCTCATTCATCAAGAGAAATACATTCTGGAAATCCTATTGAAGTACAACATGAATGATGCTTCTCCCTATCTTACTCCATTTTCTGCACAAACCTGCCTAACCCCTGGTGACAATGGAAAGCCAGTTGATGCTCACCGATATCAATCTATGATTAGATCCCTAATGTATCTCACTGTGAGTCATCCAGATATTATATTTGTTGTGTGTTACTGTGCTCGATATCAAGCCAATCCAAAGGAATCTTGTGAGAAAGTTGTTAAACGTATCTTTTGCTACTTGAAGGATTCTTCTTGTTTGGGTCTTTGGTACCCAAAGGGAGGAAATTTTGATCTACATGCATACTAGGATAGCAATCATAGAGGTTATAAGCTTGATAGAAAGTCAGTTACTGGTGGCTGTCAATATCTTAGGGATTGCCTTGTTTCATGGCAAAGAAAAAAGCAGACAACAGTTTCTCTATCCATAGGCGAGGCTGAGTACATTGCTGCTTCAAGTTGTTGCTGTCAAGTGTTATGGATTCAACATCAAATGATGGATTACGAGATTAACTTTCTTCACATACTGTTTTTCTACGATTATGAAGTGACTAATAGAATTGCCAAAAATCTAATCCATCATACTCGCACCAAGCACATTGAAACAAGAATTCATGCAATCCGTGATGCACAAGTAAAGGGTTTTATAGATATTATTCCTATTGATACCAAAAGTCAAAAAGTTGATCTTTTCACAAAAACTTTTGATAAACCTCATTTTTATGAATTGATCAACATGTTGGGTGTAATGGTAACAATTTGTAAATATTTAATGTTTGATTTGTGTTTGAGTTGAAAAAAGAAACTTTATAATTCATGTGCTAAGAATCTTCAAAACTCACACTTCCCCAAAGTGTATTTTAGTTTAAAAGAAAATTTCTTTTGTTGCATGTTAATACAAATTTTGGGGGAGAATAGACTTTGACCTTTTAAATTTACATTGGCTGCTCTTCTGTTAAAGTTGTTGTGTATATAATCTTATCCTACATTTGGTGTAGGATTTAGGAATCTTGGATAGTGTCTGAAGGAGGTCAGAGGCGTTATGTTAGGATATGTTAGTAGGCCTAGTAGCTTAAAATGAAGTAGACGGTGATTATGTGACTTAAAATTTACAAATCTTGTCAAAAACTGTGTTGTGTATATAATCTTATCTTACTCAGTGATAAGGCTTATTCCCATGTCATCTCGGCTTGCACAAATTTACAAATCTTGTCAAAAACTGCGTTGAGAGTGGCTGATATCTGTTTTGATCCCTGTACTTTAAAATTTTTCATCACCCTTATGTCATGAATAAAATGCGTATACAACTCCTCTTCTATGCGTAAGCATTGATCTGGAGTGATGATCTTCTATGTTATACGTGAGTATAGACCTGAAGTTATCATCAACATACTAAAATGATGATTTTCTCTGTTATACGTGAGTATAGACCTGAAGCTCTCATTATTTTGCTTAAATGATTATCTCCTTCGTTATATGTGAGTACATACCTGGAGCTCTAATTATCCACCCCTCATACATCATCATCTTGTACATCTATAGATGTCAGATGATCTGCCGTATGTCCATCCTAGAAAATTTCAAGCCGAATCAATGATTAAACTCAATAAACCATGATGACGAGAGGAGTTCTTTGCCGAATGACTGTGGGATCCAAGTTTCTTGAGCCTTCTTAAGCGCACCTAAAACATGATAAAATTATGTTATAAGTATTCGTTGAAAATAATACGACATGGTTTTAAATGCACAAGCATATTGGCAATCCCGCCAATCCTTGACTCTCTAGACGATTTCTTGCAAAAGCGTGTCCGATATCCTTTCTTCTATCCTTTATTCCAAATTCTTCTTTTTTTGTCAAGTCTTGTGGGTTGAGATGTCTTTTTTCTACATATAAAATATGATACTATAAAATTTTTGTCATGCAAAATTAGTATTTCGCATTACAAAACTACTCTTTCGCATTGCGATTCGTTGTCCTTGTCGTGCAAGCAAAACTATAGTTTCGCTGGTTATGCAAAACTATTTTTCGCCATGCAAACCTATATTTTCAGCATATGCGAAACTGTGGTATATAAATACCAGTTTCGTTGGTTGTTTCACCATTTGTAAAATTCCCAGTTTTTTTTGAATCCGAACAACCCGTCTAACCTTGATATCAAATCTGTATTTTGAAGTGTGTCTCTTTCAAATCTAAAAGGTAAGACTCATTCCTGAACATGTTTTGAACCATAAAATGTATTCTGTTTGAGTTTTAAGACAAAAATCGATTCAGTGACTTTTGGGTTTCACATATTCAATGTGCGAAACTAAGGTGTGATGTTGCAAAACTGAACGAAAGTTCTGTGATCTATACGAAACTATCTAGCCATGCTGCCCATGTGCACTGAACAGTTTCGACCGGATCTTGAGACTATAGTTTCATAGAGCATGTGAAATTATAGTTTCCAATGCGAAACTATAGTTTCCAATGCGAAACTATAGTTTCTGTCGTGTACTTTCATCACTTTCATCGGATCATGCGAATCTATATTCTTCAATGCTAAACTATAGTTTCTATATGCGAAATTATCTGTGAAATTATTAAAAAAATTGATTAAATAAAACAAAATGAATAATAATATAATAATAATAATAATAAATAGTAAATAGATAATAATAATAATTAAAATAAAATTTTAAAGGTTTTGTAATCTCCTGTGATCTAACAAACTCTCGGTTTCACCTATAGTTATTATGGGGAGTTTGAAGTTTGATCACACATCAAACGTGGTGGCATACCTAAACGATCGAGATCCAAAGTCATCCGATTATAGAAATGATATTAATTGGCTAAATAGATCTCCCATCTTCTATGCTATTTCTCACTCTCCCACTATAGATAAGAAGCAGATCTGAGAGTTCTGGAGAACGGCTGATTATGACGCCAAGCAGAGGATTATTAGGGTGTCGGCTCAGGGAGAAATATTTGAGATTTTGGCCAAGACGGTGGCTAAGGCAGTACATCTGGAGGATAACATAGAAGAGAGCATTGAGATGAATGATTCAGGGGTCATTAGAGCATTTAAAGATATTGGTTATGAGGGAACCGACTTCGAGAAGCGGAAGGATATCAAGAAGTCATTTCTCTCGAATGAGTGGAGGCTTATAGCTCATGTCTTTATTAGCTATTTGGATCATAGGAAGGGAGGATCAGATGGGCTAAATCTGTGATGGTCCACAACTATGATTATATGTTGTAAAGGTGAGAAGGCAAACATAACCCAGATTATTCATGATTATCTATTAGAGAACATCATGATTCTAAAGTAGGATAAGTGGCTGCTCTATCCAAGATTCATTCAGATCATTCTAGATTATCTAAAGCCATACTTACATAAGCTTAGAGAAGAATTAAGGCTGAATCCGATGAACCTAAGGGTTTTTGCTAACTGTGTTTCCTCCAGGCATGATTTTTTAGGGAAGATCACATATCTGCTAGAGAGCATGCACAAAGAAGAAATATAGAACTATATCAAGACTCTGATCCCTCTGGAGGAAAGGAGAGCAGCAAAGATTGGGTGTTGGACCCTGAAAGGATCATACATCCTAATTCAAGTGATGGGTGATGGTTGTTCTATTGGTAGATTCCCATAAGTCCAAGAAGAAATGCGGGTGAAGAAAAGACTAAATGTTGGCTATCTGCATTTGTATATGCGGATGACCAAGGAACAAATGCTGACAAGTGTTTGTTCTTCCGCATAAACAAATGCGGATAGTCAGAACAAATGATGCAAAGTATTTGTTCATCCACATTTGTTAATGCGGATGCAGTAAAGAAATGTTGATAAGTGTTTGCTCATCCGCATTAGTTAACGTTGATGACCAAACACTTAATGCTGATGAAGAAACAAAAAATGCTGATGAAGCCAAGGCATCCACATTAGTTAATGTGGATGTTCAGCGACCAATGCGGATGAAGACTTTTGTACTTAGACTAGTATTCTGTATAGTTGTCAGGGTAGTTTAGTCTTTTTGTACAGGTTTTATGTCAGCCTATAAATAGAATATAATATCTATCATATGGAAGTTTTTCATTCACAAAGATACCTGGTACTCAAGTTACAAGGTTCTAAGGTTGTCTTTTCACTGTTCTTCAAAACCCTAAACCTATTGTAACTTGTTTGTTCAGCAATCAATATACAAGCATTTATGAGTATCTTTACAGCATGTAATGTTCTTTGATTTAGTATTTCCGCTACTTAATCACTGACTCAACATCATATTCGATCCTTGTTGACATCACATCAACAGATAATATCATTCTCGGACCCAGTCAATTGGTATCAGAGCTTTGGCTCTCGGATTCATCCTAAGATCTGCTCAGATCTTGGCTGAAAATCGATTGATCTAGTGATTGAGTTGTTTATTAACAAGTCTCGGTTGTTAATGAGTATCCAGCTGTGAAAACCTGAAAAACTTCATTTTCTTTCACTTGTTTACTATAAGAACATACTGAAAAACATCAGTACTATTCAGATCTGTGATTGAACATAAACAAAATATATAGAAATTAACAAAATAGAAACAAACAGAAACTGCTACAGCACAAGAAAACCCTACTGACTGCTACTGTTCATAGAACTCTTTACATAAACTGATTACTGAAACCGTGGACTGTTTGGACTCTTAGACATATAATCAATCTAAACCATTTTTAAACAATCTAAAATTAGTTTATAAACCATGGATTCTATTAACTTTTCTAAACTTGGTCATGCTTCTAAACCTCCAATGCTTAAACACAAATCTGAGTTTAAGCAATGAAAAATCAGGTTTAGGAACTATATTACAGGTGTAGATCCGGACTATTGGATTTCAATATGCAAAGGGCCTTACATTCCAGTCTCTCTGAATGCTGATGAAGCTACATAGTATAAGACAGTCAGAATCCCCATTGAGGATCCAAACCTTAATATTGATGATGATGATTATAAGAAGATTAAGATTGATCTTAAAGCCTACTACATTCTAACTCAGGCTTTGAAGATGGATGTACTCAAAAGAGTAGAGAAATACAACACCGTAAAAGGTGTATGGGATGCACTTCAGATTATGTGTGATGGGAGCAGTGAGGTTACTGAGATTAATAAAGACAAACTGATTAATCAATATGAAACCTTCCATCACACCAAAGGAGAATCTATCTCAAAATAGCTTCATAGATTCGTCCAACTGGTAAATGATCTAGAGATAATAGGGGTCACCTACAAAGAAAAAGAAATGAACAAGAAGATGCTGCACAGTCTGCCTGAAAGCTAGAAGCAAAATATGACCATGCTGAAAAACATACTTGATCTGGAGAGTACAAGCTTAGACATAATGATAGCAAAGATTGAAGCTCTTGAACTGGATGAGAGAAGCAAAACTTGAGTGGACCTTAAGTCATTAAGGCTTACAAATTTCCATCAGAAACTCATTCTATGGAAAATGCCTTTATTACTGAAGAGTATGATTTTCTGTCATCTAGAGATCAATCCAGATCATTGCCTCATCTCAACCACAGAAGCAATCAAACTCTAATCCGTCCACTTCCACACCCACTAACTTGCCTGTTGTTCAGAAATCTAAAGAACAAAAGGCCACTTCTAATTCCTTTGTTGTAAGTTTTGAAGCATACTTGGGAGGAAGACTCACTTCAGCTCACCTAATCCAAGAAGATCTTGAGGAAATGGATCCAAATGATGTTGAAGAAATGGATTTGCAATGGAAAATGGCCATGATTGCTATGGGAGCAAAGAAATTTTTCAGGAAAGGCAAAAGGCTAAGCTTGAATAAGAACACAAAGCTTGGGTATGACAAATCCAAGGTGAAGTGTTTCAACTGTGCTATGACTGGCCACTTCTCAATGGAATGTAATGCACCCAGATGAAACAACAACAACTACCAAAGAAGCTCACACAATCAACCACACCCTCAATCAACTTCATCATCAGCTCCTCAATCAAGTCATCAAAATTAGTTTCAGCATCATCTTTATCATCAACCACCTCATCAAATTCAGCACCAACTGACACAGCAAGCTCATGGAAACAACCAACCAAGCTTAAATGCTCTTCTCATCAGACAAGATGGAGTATGTGACTAGAGCCTGTATGCGGAGGAAGTCAAGCCTCAATTCCAAAATCATGCACTCATGGCTCACATCAATGATAGTCCTACTCCCATACATCTGAGGTAAAAGCTAACCTCTATAGTAAAAAATGTGTAACTGAATTGCAAGGGTAGAGAGAACACAATCATAAATAGGCTGCTGAAATAAAAGAAGAAAAAGTAAAATTTGAAATGCTAAGACATGAAATGAAAAGCTTTAAAATCAAAATCAAGTCATAAATTTTAGATATTGAAAAACTGCATGGTGAGAAGTACAGTCTAGTAGCTGAGAATGGGAGGTTAACTGAACTGTTGACCAAAATCAAAGCTGAGCAATCAGCCACTGAAGTGAAACTTGAAAAGTTTCAATTCTCTTCTACTAAGCTACAAGAGTTGCTTAACTCTCAAAATGAACCAAAAGACATGACTGGAATTGGATATAATTCTTGTCCACCATCATACAATGATAACTACACTGTCATGCCTGAGCCTCTTACTTTATCTAAACCAAATGAACCTAAATATACTAAAATTAAATCACTAGTTTCACAGATAACAAATCCTCAAAATAACCCAAATGTGTACATTGAAACAAATAAGGATAAAATCAGATTAGGTCATCCTTTTAAGATAAAAGAATGCTCAGACAAACATGTCAGTGTAAAGAAACAAAAGAGTCCAGTCAAGGCCATCATTCCTTTTGTGAAATTCATCCCAGAAAAACTCAAATTAAAGAGAGATGCTAAACTGCCTTTGAAACCTACTACTGAAATCACATCTGATTATGAGGTAAAATCTCCAAACAATTTAAGCAAATCAAACAAGGTTTCAACAAAAACTAAAGGCAAAGCCTTAGCATCACCATCATTTAAAATAAAATCCCCAAAGAATCAATCACCAAAAATAAATATTGATCTGAGCTCACCTCATAAATCAAAACAAGGAATAGGTTTTGATATTTTCAACAAAAAGGATGTTGAACAATTTGATTTAGAGGTGAGAAAAGCTCAAAAGAAGCAAAGACATCCTTCAAACAAGAGACACAGTAGAGTTGTGAAACAATCTACTGATATAAAAAAGGATGAACTTGATTTTTCAATCAAAACAAAACAAAAGTCAAAGTCAAAATCAATTAAGCATCAAGAAGCTTCATCATCGAAAAGAAAGATCAGACAGATGCACTGTGAAAACTGTGATATGACAAATCATAACACAGATGAGTGTTATTTCAATCAATACTGCTCAATCTGTAACATGAATAATCATTCAAACAAAAATTGGTGTTTCAACAAGTATTGTTCAGTGTGTGATATGACAAATCACAATACATCTGATTGTTTCTTTAATCAGAAAGGCTTGAGAGTTGCTCAAAACAAGGCCATTTCATAAAGTTTAACTGTCATAGTCAATTCTAGAAGTCCAGTGCAGAAGAGACAATCAAGAATCTCAACTTCTGATGATGACTTCTATGACAACTGGCATTAAAAGAACGTCAAACAAAAGCAATATAAAAATACGCAACAATCACTCAATGTTTTTCCAATATTTAAAACAAAAGTGATTTCTGAAAATAAAACGTGCTCAATTTCTATTTAGAAATAGGGACCAAAGGTTTGATGACTCTTCTGACATATCAGTTGAAATTAAGAAAAAGAAAACAAGAAGAACCCCACACAAATCAATCAAAGCATCATCCTCTAAAGTTCAAACTAGAGGAAAATACCAAGAAGTTATAGTCATAGATAGAAACGGGAAACCCAAGACCATCATGGCTTGGGTTCCATATTCTAATTAGTTTCTCTGTGCTTGTAGGGTCATCCATACAGGTCCAATAGCTTATGGTACGTGGACAGTGGATGCTCCCAACACATGCCAGGAGATCCTTCACTCCTTCATGACTTCAAGTACATTCAAGGAACGACTATAGCATTTGGTGGAGATTCACAAGGTGGCAGGATTATGAGTGAAGGATCTGTGACAAACGGATTGCTGAGCTTTGACAGAGTGTACTACTTCAAGCAACTGAATTTTAATCTTCTTAGCATGTAGACAAGAAATATTCTACTCACTTCACTGACACTCATTGCTACATTCTGAAACCAGGATTTCAAATTCCTGAAGAATGGGTTGTGTTGAAGACCCCGAGGAAGAATAATACCTATGTCCTAAACCTCAATTCTGCACATCTCAAAGAAGAAACCTGTCTTGTGTCTAAGGAATCATTTGATGAGTCACAACTTTGGCATAGGCACTTGGGACATAAAAATTTCAAAAACATGAACATACTGGTCAAAGGAAACCATGTAGTTGGTCTTCCTCAAAAGGAATTTCACCCCATTGACCACTGTTCAGTATGTCTCAAAGGAAAACAACACAAGTCGTCTAAAAAACCAAAGCTTATGAACACAAACAATACTCCATTGAAGTTAATTCATATGGATCTTTTTAGACCAACTCATGTTATGAGCATTGGAAAAAAACAGTATTGTTTGGTGATCATGGATGATTATTCATGTTTTACATGGGTTTTCTTCTTACTTCATAAAAAGGAACCATCATAAATAATAAAAGACTTTATCACTAAGATTGAAAACTAACTTGATCATAAAGTAAAATCAATCAAAAGTGATAATAGAACAGAATTGAAAAATGAAGATCTGAGTTCATTTTGTACAACAAAAGGCATTGTGTATCAATTCAGTGCAGCTAGAACTCCTCAACAAAATAGGATAGCTGAAAGGAAAAAGAGAACACTGATTGAAGCAGCACGAACAATGCTAGCTGATGCTAAACTGCCTATTACCTTTTGGCTGAGGCAGTCAACACAGTCTGTTTTGTACAAAATCAAACTCTGATAATCAAAGAAAGTAATAAGACACCTTATGAACTTATTTTTCTAAGAAAACTATTCATTGGATTCTTCAAGTCATTTGCTAATCCTGTATCAATATTAAACACCCGATATCATTTGAGAAAGTTTGCTCCAAAGTCTGATGAGAGATTCTTGTTATTCCTTAGATTTAAAGGCTTTCAGAGTGTTTAATCCAAGATTGAACATCATTGATGAATCAACCAATATTCAATTCAAGGAACACTCCTTTCCTAAATCAATCAATGGTTCTGACCGGTTGTTTGATATTGACTTATTTACTAGATCTTTTGATCAGTTCCACTTGTCATATACAGGTAACTTACAATCAGTTGAATCTTCAAGAACAATAGCAAGAAGAGATGATTTTCCCATCATCCCTCCTACTACTGGTGATCAACATGATGAAGATGTTCCTTTACAAGCTGATCCCGTTAGACAAGCTCCACAACTTCAAAGTGTTTTAACTAGGCTCGTCCTAGTTCTATACCTACGCCTTTAGATGAACCATTAAATGAAGTGAGGAATCTAGCATCAGCTACTGTTCCATTTGAAACTGAGAGAAATGAAAATGATGACAGTGTTCAAAGTGCAGCAGATGCCCAAGCATAAACCAATAAAACCTTTGATTACTTTCGTCACTCTCCCACATCACAACCTGAAGGTTCCTCTTACCATGATGATCTGAATGTCTCCAACCTTGATGTATCCATTGCTGGTGACTCCATTCCAACCACCAGGATATATAATGATCATCCAGTGTCAAGCATCATTCGTGAACTAGATGAGCGGGTGACTAGAAGCAAGTCAAGTATTGCAAACATCTGTTTGTTTTCTTTCTTTCTATGTCAGACAGTACCCAAGAACATAAAAGAGGCTCTTCAAGACAACAACTGGATTGAGGCAATGCAGGAAGAGATACTCCAATTCAAGAAACAAGAGGTATGGTAACTGGTAGATCTGCCCGAAGGTCAATACCCTATCGGTACCAGGTGGCTATGTAGAAACAAGACTGATGATAGGGGCATCGTCATCAGAAACAAAGCAAGATTAGTGGCACAGGGATACACTTAAGAAGAAGGAATAGACTATGATGAAGTGTTTGCTCCTGTAGCCAGATTAGAAGCTATCAAAATTTTCCTTGCGTACTCTATATCCATGAAATTCAAAGTGTATCAAATGGATGTAAAGTATGCTTTTCTCTATGGCAAGATTGCTGAAGAAGTCTATGTGAGTCAACCTCCAGGCTTTGAAGACCCAGATTTCCCACACACGGTATACAAGCTTGACAAAGCCTTGTATGTTCTTCATCAAGCCCCACAAAAGTAGTATGAGACTCTATTATCTTCTCTGCTCACACATGGCTATGAAAGAGGAAAGATTGATCAGACTCTCTTCAGAAAGAGAAAAAGAAAAGACATATTGCTAGTCCAGATTTATATGGATGATATCATCTTTGGCTTAACAAACAAACAACTCTGTAAAGACTTTGAAGATCTCATGCATTCAAAGTTCCAAATGAGTGCAATAGGAGAACTCACTTTCTTTTTAGGGGTGCAAGTACAACAAACAGTAGATGGAATCTTCATCAATCAATCAAAATATATGGAAACCATGTTGAAAAAATTTCATTTTGTATATTGTCAGTCTATCAGAACTCCTGTTGATACCAAGATGAAGATAGGTCGAGATCTAGAAGGAAAATCAGTGGATCAGACGCACTACAGATCTATGATTGGATCACTCATGTATCTAACAGCTAGTAGACCTGACATTAGGTTTGGTGTATGTGTTGGTGCCAGGTATCAAGCAAACCCCAAGGAATCTCATATGAATACAGTCAAGAGGATATTTAGATATCTCAAGGGTAAGCCTGCTCTTGGATTATGGTATCCAAAGGAAGGAGATTTGTTGGATCATGATAAGGCTGGTGCAACCAAATTCACTTCATAGTCACTTTTGGTACTACATCAAAGGGCTTCCGAAGCCAAGCAAGAGATCTTCCGAGAGTCTAAGGAACAACAGCTGAAGATATCTTCCGAAGGCAAAAGCTGAAGTCAACTGCTGAAGACAACAGCTGAAACCA